>BEXV01000879.1:146277-159036 GCA_003118195.1 Hemicentrotus pulcherrimus
TTTTTTTTTATCCAATTAATTTACATATCTCAAAACCATACAGATGTCAAGGAATGCAGGAGGGAAAACCCAATACAAATAGAATGTTAACCAGAAATGTACATAAGTACATAATTACTACATTGCATAGTCAGTAATCAACTTTCCATATTCTATTATTAGCTTGTACTTGTTTTTTACCCTTGCTACAACAAGGGATTTCTTGTGGTTCCAAGGCCATAACCTCATGATTACGATCATTACCACCAAATAGTTAACATCACCTTCATCTTCGTCATGATCCTCTTCCTACTCCCCTCCTACTCCTCCTGCTTATCACCCATCTCCTTCTCCTCCTGCTCAACATCCGTCTCCTCCTCCTCACCATCATCATTATCATAACCTTCGTCAGAATCATCCCCTTATTCTCCTCTTCCTCTCCATCATCAACCTCCTCATCATTATCATCATCTTCTTCGCCATCCTCCCTGCCATCGTAACAATACTTGCAGATGTACGTGCAATATTTTTTGGTTTGGTTTTGTATTTTGGTTATAGCACAACATGTAATAAAACGTTGCCCAATGCACTTTACATGAGAAATTAATATAAACAGTCAAATAAGCAAGATAAGTTATCATTATTTCTATCGCAATCTACAGGTGCAGCAGCTGTGTTGCTTAGCAACGGTTATAATATCTACGAAGTCAAGGATGTGATCCGTAACACGGCTATCAAGAACAAACTGAGAGGTTTACCGGCCGGTGACGAGACCAACCTCCTGCTGAATGTCCAGAACTCAGCTTTCCATCAACCCAAACCCTAAACCGCTTCATCCCTAGTTATGCTAATGGCCACACTTCTCGCACGCATTTAGATTTAGACTGGAACATTTTGTTGAACTTTTTGAATTGAATTATATTTAGAGAAGCCGGATCATGAGCAATGGTTATTCTCAATGAATTAAACATGATTTGCACTGAGTATTTATTATTATGAATAATGAGAGTTTCAAGTTTTACAATAGCCGAGTTTCAAGTTTTACAATAGTTGAGTTTGCACTTGGATCAATTCATTAAGATTTAATTCTATCTGCGATTTTCTTGTAGTGGTTCTATCTGTTATAAGCGCAGACAGCTTTTCATGTATTCTATTTTCATAATGACCTAATTACCGCCAAATAATTTTTTTGGATGAATTAGCTAGTTTATTCTCTACAATTCATGTGTAGTTGATTGGCAGGACCAAAGATAGGTTTTTATTTATACAGCACCATGTCCTCGAATTCTATAAAACTTACAGATTAAGGAAAATTAATTTTCACCATCCCTAAAACCAACTAAGGCGCCAGCAATGTAGATAAAATCCGGAACTGATCATTGATCAATGAAAAGATGATTTAAACGATTTTTCATGTACCCGCTGGCCCTTGAATGCAGATTTATTTATTACTGTAACATTTTAGAGCGAGTATATCAAATTATGGCAACTCTGCCATAGTTTACTTAAAATATTAATGTTTTACTGCAAGGTGAAAGTGGTTATGAAGAAGGACAAACTATCTTTCTGAAAAATGCATGCCCTTTCCCTCTCTACATAGCTATCCATCACCCCTTTTTTTAGGAAGCTGCATCACTGTTACTAGTCAGCATAAGCAACTGCCCCTCTCCCCTCCTCCTCCCCTATCAGTATTGTTTTGGAGAACTGAATTTTCGAATTCCGTTCAAGGCATAAAACTGTCCCTTGCACAATGATTTGATGAATTACTTGGAATATTATTATTCTCAAGAAGATATTTCCAATGTTATGAGAATATTTCCTTCCGTTTTGGCTAGATGAATGACGCAAACTCTTAATATGCCAATACAACAGTATTCATTTCCGAAGTACCTTGTATTTTCCTGACATTTAGTTCAGAAAAAAACATAAAGGCTTGGCTCCATGACCTTTTCTCATTATTTCCCTATCCTGTAAAAGATGATGATAACGTCTATTAGCAACATGAATCAGTGTCTAATAGTGTAATTGATATTGGTTCCAGTACATTCTAGAAAGATTGTAAGGTATATACATGTATGTATGAAAACTACTAGAAAGAAAATGAATAGTAATAAAGCTACTCTGCATCAAATCTCAATGACCAATCTGGCTCTTGTGTATCCCCATCCGGTCATAATTATGTCAGCTGGTTTATGTGTTCAAGAGGTACCAGAGATGTGTTTTGTTACTTTTTTTTTAACAGAAGTGAGTTCAGGCAATTTTAGTAGGTCCATGGTTCAGGTATGGTTGTCGTAAATTGAATCCTGCTGCACTCACACATACTCACACGAACCCATATTTGCACACACACACACACACACACGCACACACACACACACACACACACACACACACACAGGCACAAACCCTCACGCATCCGCCATAGACGTTCAAGAAGAGGGAGAGAGAGAGAGAGAGAGGGGGAGAGAAAGAGAGAGAGAGTGTGTGTGAGAGAAATAAAGTGTGAGTGTGTGTGTGTGTGTGAGAGAGAGAGAGAGAGAGAAAGAGACAGAGAGAGTAGAGAGAGAGAGAGAGAGACAGAGAGAGTGGAGAAGAAATTATAATTGTGAACAGTAACAGATGAGAACGACCGAGGTAAGGCAAGACAAATTAATGAATAACGCATTGATATTCACAAGGACATGAATTGAAATAAAATTGAAAGTGGTGAAAGAAATTGCAATCAGTGTGTGAGTGTGGCTTTTTGTTGAATATCTATTTAATATTGGTTACCTTTGAGTGGTATATCTGATATTGCCATCCAAGAAAGCAAATTATCATTATTATCATAACTAAGAAATCTAACTATAGCGATATTCAAAGGATTGAAAAGATCAATTTATTAATTAAAAAATCTACTGATGATACTACTGCTCAAAATGAAAGATGATCCAAGTCATAATTATATATACATAACAATGATATTGGCTTCTTGTTGTGGTATAGCAGATAAATTGCAATCGGCTAGCATGAATATTGAATTCATGTTCGACTCGTGCAATAATCAGACAAGTGCAATATTAGCGAGCAGAATGCAATATATCTGATATAAACCACTCAAGGGTCTCCAATATTATATAAATATGTAAAATTTAAAATGCTTTGTTAGTATTGCGCTTAAGTACCAATTTATATTCAAGACTTGGATCACCCTTCGTTTTGACCTGTTAGATTGGAAAATTACCTTGAAACTGTTTTGTTTCATGTAATGCATCAACATTGTAGTTTGATCAGTGATAAATCTTTTCAGTCATTTAAAATTCACTGTAGTACGAGGTTCTATGTTTAGTCATGATGATACTGGCTTACTTAAATACATTTTATTCAGCTAGCATGAGGTCGTGGGTTCGAACCCCGGCCGCGTCATACCAAAAGACGTTAAAAGATGGGAGTTGTTGCTACCTTCTTTGGCGTTCAATAATAAGGGATAGAGCAACGTCGATCTAGGCGCTGCACAGTGGCTGCCGGGCTCACGATCAATTGGGCAAAAACAGTTTCCGTTTCGGTTTAATAAAATTTGGAGTGGACTATTAGGCTATTATTATTTATTATTATTATTATTTTATTTTATATTGCATTCGTTTCCGACTCGTGCAATATTTAGACGAGTACAATATCAGCGAGTTGAATGCAATATATATATAATGCAAGATAGACTATTCAAGGGCATCCAATAGTATATAAATATTGTATTTGACAGAGATTCAACCTGTTGCTCACACTCTGTTTGATGCGAAGGAAATGGGAATTCTGATTTAGTTGTACAGCAATTTTGTGTTGTCATAGATTTGTTTGTATTTCATTCGTTTAAAAGCGTCTCCGTCTAACCAAGCATGAACTATAGACCAACATGTCGACCACTGAGTAATTCAAATGACACATGAAAAGTTAATGGGTTGAGACTTTTGAATCACTCCTTCTCCCTCTCCTTTCCATTTTTCGTGTCGACAAAACTCCGCGAACCCCAAGGCTCAACAACGTCTCTTTCCAAGCAGTAAGTCAAGCTAAGTTAAGCAGATAAGTTACAATATTGTGAATATCAAATACAAATGCAAATTTTGAGTATAAAGATCTAGAAATTGAATTTCAGGGGAGAAAAGATCAGTGTCGCCGAATTTTAGTCAAACCTTCATCATGTTCAGCAACGCCATTGTCTTACTCTATCATGGTTATGTAGGGATAGTCGCAATTCGAAATCTGAGAATTGCGAACTAAATTCGCCTTCATCTCCCTCTTCATGCTTGCGTACATCCTTGGTGTTGCATGTACGAAATTCAGAAAAGTATCATTGCGGAGAATTGATTATTGTTACCATCTTTAAAAGCCTTGTGGATAGATTATAAGATCGATGGGCTTGTAAAATAAAAATGGCAGCTTGAACTCTGATCTTATTTAGTTTCTCCATGGTGATTGATAAAAAAGACATTATAGACCCTTGTATCTGTCGCCCTTAACTAGTCAAGCGTAATTGATTTGCACTTTTTTTTTTCGTATTTAAGGGGGTGTTTCACAACGATCCTATGTCAAACTTAACTCTAAGTTGGACTTAAAAATTATAGAGAGCCATTCGTAGCCTAAAAATAAAGTATATTCAAAATTGGAAATCCAAGTGTTTTAGACTTTCAATAAACTCCACATCAAGAACATGAAATTTCTTTGATGATATGAAATATGAATGATTTTTATCAACATTTTATGCCTTTTAAAATAACTTTTGCACAAATATCCTCGTAGATGCCAACGGCTTTCCATAACTGTTAAGTCCAACTTAGAGTTAAGTTCAACTTGGGATCTTTGTGAAACACCCCCTGAAATCTAAACGCTCAAGCAATCCTAACGGTACAGTTGTTTTTAAAATCGACATCTGAACGTATAGATATGGCATAAAGTAGAAAATGACAGGTGATGTCTTGGAATCACTTTTTGCGCATCTCACTCCTCTGATGCAGTTACAGAGAATAGTGACTTAAATTGACTGTTTTCAAGCCAGTGGACTTGTCAGCAAATAAGTGGTTCGCAGAAGACACTGTTTAAAACGTTTGAACGTGATTGAATTAAAGGAAGTGATTTAACACAGGAGACAGCGAATCATCGTTATTAACATTGGGGATAGATTTATTACATATGTTTCTCATAGGGTGCTCAAACATGTCTTCATGAAAGATAATTTAAGTGATGGACAGGAATACTTACAATGCTCGACATGATACATTCATTACATCACAGCAGACAACTGTGTCTATTCTCTGAAGGTGAAAGCTGCTCGTGGTGTATTTACACATGATTTTAGTACACGCGACAGGTTCTTACAGTTCTTTACGTGCATGATAAATGTTCTACCTATACGTGCTTTAGAGGAGATAATTACATTATTTTGTTAAAGTATACATTTAATGCTGTACATTAAATAGTTATAATACTTGTAACTTAAGTGTTTTACAAGAATACATACATTGCTCGACATGATACATTCATTACATCACAGGAGATAAATGTGCTGTTCGTTAAAGGTTTAAAGCTGCTCGTGGTGTATTTACACATGCTTTTAGTACATGAGACAGGTGTTTACAGTTCTTTACGTGCTTGATTTAATGTTCTACCTATACGTGCTTTACCGGTGATAATTACATTATTTTATAAAAGTATACATTAAATGCTGATCACTGACTAGTTATAATACTAATAACTTAAAGGTAAAGACCAGTTATGGTCATGCGATTGCATTGTGAAAGAAACGTTGTGGAATCGATCAGAAAAGGTTGATCATCTAGCATCTAGCATCTGCAAGGTTCTGGAATCATCAAAATGATAAGAAATTTGGCCCATTCTTCGTAAAGTTACAAGCACTATACACAGAAAGATGTGTATGGGACTACCCTATATCTCACACAGACCATGAGAGAAACAAATTTACCAAATATATGAATTAGTAGGCGGTTTCCCGGCAATTTTTTGTATTATCATGTATTAGTTAAAACATATTCTTTCACATGATTGGTAATGAGAGGTTCCATTTATTGTTTTGAAATTGGGGCGTTTCCAATACTGGTCTTTACCTTTAAGTGTTTTACAAGGATACTTACAATGCTCGACACGATACATTCATTACATCACAGGAGACAACTGTGTCTGTTCTCTGAAGGTTAAAGCTGCTCGTGGTGTATTTACACAATCATGCTTTTAGTATAGGATACGGCGGCTTACAATTCTTTAGTACAGGAATTTGCTACTTAACACACTTAATGTACCTTTTAGGTGATACTTACAGTACTGTCTAAAAAAAAATACATTTAATGTTTAACACAAAACGACTTAAAATGCTCTACTGGGAAAAAATATATTTGCACATGCATGAAAGGCAACGATAAGAGAGCATTTCTTTACCATTTCAAAGCTGCCCATCATGAAAGCAATGCCCATGGTGCTAAACAAAAGACACATGTCACAAATAGATAGCTGATGCTTTTCATTCAGGAAATAAATTGCTCATGTTTCTTTACAGTGTATCTATATTTAGTAACTTACGTGCTCCTCAGGGAAATCTTATTATGTCAAGAGTTTAATAAAAGATACATTTAGTACTTTGCATGGAATCTTATAATGCTTTATTTGGATTCTACTGCTTTAAAAGAGAGAACGAGAAACTTAGAATCCTTTACAACTTGAATGCTGCGCTCGTAGTGCTTTATAATAACCTCCAATATTCCTATAAAGGAAAATTCCACCCTTATTTTCAAAGTCGGAGAAGCAGGTTGTTGAAGTTTGAGGGAATTCGATCAAGGATAGGGAAGTCATGCATGCTTGTAAAACTTGCGTTCGATGGAGCGTAATTCGGCAACAATTAGGCGTGCCTTAAGCCTGAGGGGGGGGGGGGTTACTCACAAAGTAAGATATTCGGTGTGTGCTACTCTAATGGGTCACTTTTTCACACAAAAAATCTCTAAATATGGGTTCCATTTTTAACAACAATATTATCAAAAATGGTATTCTTTTTAGTTCATTTTTTTAATTTTCTTCAGGCAATTTTGAAATATGGGCCTTTAAAATGGTTAGGGGTTTCGAGACTTGAGCAGCACATCCACGTCTAAACTGAATCCAAGTACCCCCCCCCCCCTTTCACGGGCTTTTTAGCACCTCTCCATTATATTTTTTCCCCGTGATATCATACTTTTTGGTTTCAAACATTTGATTTCAGAACAAAATATTATATTGAGCCTGTGTCCACAATAGTCATTGAACATTTATTGGTTCATCTTTCCTTTGTAAAGAAAATGAATTTCTCCGTCGTCAACAATGAAAATGGACATTTATGACATTTTTTCTACAATTCAAATTGGAGAGGTGCTCCAAAAAGGCGTCACAACATTGCAATGTTGTGTTTAATCGATTTCAAAGTAATATTTGAGAATAAATAACTTCTTTATTCTTTGTCAGATCTTTCTCAAACGTTCACCGATTCGATTCACTTATTTTCTCGCTTTTCATATAATAACCTACTTTGTATAGGCCTATGCTTTGCGCGAGATGTAATAATCTGATTAGGATTTATCCAAGAAGTCAGCTTCATGAACATTAGTGAACATCTAGTTAAAGGGATAGTTGAGTTTTGTTTTCAGCCTAAAAATGCCTTCAAAGTGCACGGGTATTGCCCTTATTCTCATCTATGACATTTATAGTGCCCTTTTAGACCCTTAAGTTGCTATGAAGGTAATTTTATACCCCAAAATGTGTGAAATTTTAGCCAATATGATCATACCGATTCAGCTCCACTTAAAAAAGAAAATTGTGACCGTTACTTAACTATTTAAATAAAAAATGTTAAAAAAACATGAGCCGGCTAATTGTGGGTAATATAAGCAACACGAAAATGCAAACAAAAAAGCCAACATCGGCATCGCATGAAATACGACGTAAAAGCCGTTATTTTGTTTCTTCAACTGTTTTTTCAAATTTTTCACAATATATAATATTTGTGGTGGTACACAAGTATTAGAAATCGTTATATTTCAACCGTCTCTGATCCGATTTTGATCAAACAAAGATGATTTTGTCATTAAATGTTATGTTCTTCCAAATTTGACACTCATTTTTTTTTCATTATCTCACAAAAAAATATTTTGTGTAGCGCCCTCTACAACAGAACTCAATTATCCCTTTAAAGGTGAATGTGGTGTAGTTACATTTACAGCACGTGCAAGATTGTAATACATAGTGAAAAGTCAACAAGAGCTGATACCATGAGTGGCATCATTGTATTATTTTTGTCCTGGAAACTGTATCGTATTAAAGTAAAGCACGTGCGATAGGTTATTGATTCAGTAACCATATGAAATAAAGCAATATGTAAACTTGCAAGACAATAATGAATAAGAAAGCCATCATAATCCATTTCAAGTATCACTCTTTGTGTATTTTCTCAGGTCTATTTGGAGTGCATCAAAGTACCATGTATTCCTTTATTATTCCACGCGAAACTACAGATCGATGCAAAATGATGTGACACAATAATTCCTTTACATATCCACATTATGCACTCGCCGTTGTCCTCTGCATTTTAAGCGGCGTATCATTTCCAGCAGTTTCAGGCGCATATCACTTTGCATTGTCGCGTACACGATAGGATTCATACAGCTGCCCATCCAGTAGATGATTGTACAAGAGGTGTAGGCGTCAGGTGGAAACGCTGTACTTGCGAAGGCGATAGTCAGCAAGCAAATAGGACCGTAGCATACAAAGAAGAGCACAAACATGATGGCGCAGATCTTCGTTAAGAGGATCTCCTGATGCGAGATCGTCCCGCGTTTCTTACGACCGCGGCGTTTACGACCGTTTCGAGGAACTTGTGCCGTCCCCGGTGCTGTCGTACAGGACGGGTCGGTAACAGGATATTCAGTCTTATTGTCGTTATACATGGACGTTGGATCGGCAACCCCCGACAACCCTTCGGCGCATGTCACGTCAACATTCGGATCAATGTTCGGTTTGTGCTCGGAAACTCCCCGCTCAGATCGGACCTTGCGCGCACTTGATTTCACCGTGAAGATAATGCGGCCGTAACTGAACAGTGCAATGCAAAATGGCGTCAGTAACCCGCTTAGCAGTAGAGCGTCGTAAGCTCTTCCAGATTTAAAAGAATTTTTCGCGAGAATGCATCTGCCATAGGATGGTATGAACAACGACTTGGTCCATCCTGTAAAGGTTATGAGTAATTGTAGTCCAAACGGCACCACCCATGACAGGAAAATTAAGACAAAAACACAATGTTTACTTCGCAGACATGCTTTTGAACGTTGGACTACACAGAAGTAGCGATACAGTCCTAAAAATGCAATATTATTCACCGTCACTCCAACAAGCATGAAGGACAGTCTAGCCGTGAGATGACAGTACCATAATGCATATCGCCAGGTATGCGTCAGGAACGAGTCGATAATGAAGGGTACAACGAAAAATAGGAATAGAAAACTGGAGAGGGCTAAGCTGACGACGATGGCGTTTGTGCGGGTTCGTAAACTTGGTGTCAGCAAAATGCACAAGAAAACCATCGCGTTGCAAATGATACCGATGAACACACAAGGTACAGCAATACTGACCAAAATTGTGACGAGAAGCGAAGCCATCTTGCATGCAATTCTTGGAGTTCACATCAATTTCAACAACACAATAATTACAAGTAATGCAAGCGTGTTTGAAATATATCGTGAACTTGTTGACGGTGTGTTCTCACCAATTTTAGATGAACACAATGTTGAATAGGCTGGTAGGATGGGTTCTTCTACATTTGAATGGGGCAATGATCCGATAGAGGGGTGTGTTCTCACCAATTTTAGATGAACACAATGTTGCATAGGCTGGTAGGATGGGTTCTTCTACATTTGAATGGGGCAATGATCCGATAGAGGGGTGGGACCCACCGCACTGTTTAACATCAGTTCTATCGCCGATACCTGATCTAAAGTAGATGTGGAACTATCGATTCCATATGGCTTGATTTAAAAACCTTGATCTAACCTTGAAATCTCTCTCGATTCCTTCAATTTCATTGAATGAACACTGTTGGGTTTATCACTGTTGTCAAAGCGCATCAATGTAGAAATGTAACTCGATGCATCGACTACAGTCACTTCAGATCTGTTGGTCAGTTAACACCAGTTGCTCGATTTAATTACCTGATGTGAACGCGCCTACCTGAAAAAGAAAAGAACAGTTATTGATGTTAGGCATGTTCAGACGCTAGATAAACAGTCTGTATTAGTTTAGAGATGAGGCATGAACATGCAGAAATTCCCTTTAAATTTACGTTAATTGATTTCTCGGAGGACCCTTTTGCAAATAACACAACAAGTGTAGTTTCCCACATCAAATTACGATCGCACACTGTGTACAGAATCAACATCGGGGACTGAATATAATCAAAATCTTTGGTAGTAACATTTGTCAAAAACGCGTCGTGTAAAGAAATTGCATGTTTAAACAGATAGTCTTTTAAAGCATGTGGCTTTTAGTTCTAGGACTAAATACACGTACTCTTTTAGTTAGATATTCCTTGACGACATCGACTTGTTTGTTAGCCACAAAAGGAGGCGATAATATTTTCTATTTGACTGCCAGCTAAACATGACTTGATCAAAAGAGCGTAAATTGGTAAAGCCATAGATATGGTCATGATCGGATTTGCCAATGGCTTACCTCTATTTGCAAATACGAAATGTTCACAATATATCTATTTATAAGGATCCAGACAATACATGCTACTGAAGAAATCGCTTTCATTCCATAGATATAACTGAAAAATGTCTGACTACATATTTAAAGCGATTAGCATGAAGGCTACCTTGCATTTGACATTTATAATTAATAATTAATCATTATAGGCATTATAGTCATTTCTATAGCGCCATCTATCTAGAAATTCTTTTCCGAGTCGCATTAATTATTACCCCGGATTTAACCTAGCTGCCATTACAGTGCTCTAGCATTTCAAGGAATTGTTCGCTCCCTGAAAAGGCTTCTAAAATATTACTGTGTGCTTCTAATGACAGCTAAGAAAAAGCGGTTAAATAGCGAAACATTCAACAGAAAAGGTCGAAGGTCAAAGGTATTCTTAAGTGGCTCTGTTCATAAAATGAAAATGGACCAACAAATATTCATTCTTAATTGCTTTTTGATCGAAAGCTTCGATGCTCACAATGACGCCTAATTTGAGGCTATATTGACAATGCCCTTTTTACGTGACAAAAGGGCAAAAGTCATCCATATTTTGTTTCTTGATAAACGCTAAAAATACCGGTTTATGACACAATTCACAGGAAAGGTAAAAACCTTTCAGTCAATTAAATTAATTGACATTTAAAGGTGATATCATACCTACATCGCATATTGTTATTTTTTTGTTGTTGTTATTCACTTCAGAAAGTGCAGCAGTCGGTAAATTAATTTATTAAAGATACCAAGAGATTTCTACATAAGTTTTGGCGGCGTATGTATAATCCGATTCTCACGTTGCATCGAGTTCAGTGAGCCGCTGGGAATTGTTAGATGATACAGTACTTCATCACTTCTCATCTAAAGGGATCTTGTTCAAACGTTCAGTATAAATATCTTTTTTAAATAGAAATTCTACATGTCACAGGTTTCGTCCACTTGTTGATCCACTTGTTGATCGGCTAAACACTTCTGTTCAGGTATTTCGCAGACGAATCGTAGATAATACGTAAATAGGACAATTAAAAAAGTTTAAAGTCAAACATCATCGTATCAATATGCTTATGGATGGAAATTATTCGGAAATGTCTTCGGGAGTTTGCTAATAGCATCCTGCCATAATGGATAAAAATAGGAAAATCTTTTCCATGCAAACTGTAGTGATCACACTTCTGAATTGATAGCTGATATCTCAGGTGGTTTACCGTGAAGAAGACTTGACACAAATTCAACGGCTTCCAAACACTCCACAACTGTGAGGAATTTGAGAAACGTCGATGATTCAACAGGTTGAAAATTATTCAAGTTCCCATTTTAAAGAACACGTCGTAATAATAAAGATAGAGCGTTTAAGATTAAATCCTCTTCGGTGACACTTTTTCCAAATATTGTTCCTCCAGCAGATCAAGATCTTTTGCGTGTAATACGATTACATCTTGTGAATAACGCAAACGAAATTAGGGTTGAAATAGTAGGGAAAAGTTTAATCCTGGTCTTAGCAGCAGATAAACACCATGTGTGTGAATTCATTCAAAACATAAGATGTCAGTGTTAGGTGGTCTGCCTGAATTCTCCTTTATTTGGCGATGCGATGAATATAAATGATCAAACCAGGCGTACGCAACGCACACGCTTGGCCAACAAAGCTCGAGTTTCGCCATGCCATGCACAAAGACGTGCGGACTTGCCGATCTATGAAACAAAGTGATCAGAACAAAAGATAGAAAGAGAAAGAGAGAGAGAGAGAAAAAGGAGATTGGCAAAGAGAGACAGAGGGACAGTGAGACAGAGAGAAAGAGAGAGAGAGAGAATGAAAGAGAGAAGAGGGAGAGCAACATCATAATGAAATCATGTAATGAATTATTCAATACTTTTTGTCGAGTGCAGGTGGCAATTATTGTTATCAAGTTATCATTGTGAAATGAGCGGATTTCAATAATATAGCCGACAGTCATGACAAAACAACATTATTATCAACGCAGTAGGCCTAAATGGCGGCCCCCGTTCAAAACAGAGAGGCGAATACTTACCCCCCCC
>BEXV01000880.1:7100-23279 GCA_003118195.1 Hemicentrotus pulcherrimus
CCCCCCCCCCCCCCCACACTGAAAAAGTTCTAGCGACGCCCCTGTAAACATGCACATTCAAATTAAAGCTTGGTTCAGTCAATTTGGAAATGCGTAATGCTACGGTCACAAAGGTTCGTACGAACGATAATTTCCTACGAGTCTCGCAGTGTCTTACCGAATTGCCATTGTCTTATAATCGTTCGTACGGCATTCGTAGCAGTTCGTAATGGCATTTGTGACCGAGGCTTAAGGGTCATTCAATTTCGCCAATGTTGAGTGGCAGGTAAATTCTTTGGCGAATTGGGGTTTTATTTTCGTCTATGGGCAACCTCTTTCGCAATCGGGCCATTCAAATTAAATCTCGACCTCTTAAATTCTAGTATGAGGCTAGATGGTCATTCGGATATTCCGTATTTCATGTTCATTTATTTATTCTTTTTCTCTATGATCTTTTCTGACATAATTTTACATTATACAATCTTCGTATTTGTCTGGTGTATATATTGCATTTTATGTTTTCCCTTTCTTTCGACATTCTTAATTGTTGTTGAAATATCTCTTTATTCATATCTTCATATTTTTCATTGTAAATGCTTAAGGAGTTATTTTTGTAATGGTTTGTTTTGATCAATCTTGATTGAGTAGGTGATCTTTCTTTCTTTTCATTAAACATCTTTTTCTTTATTCATCATTGTGTTTTGTTTCCATCATGGCCATGACTATTAAACCTAAACCCTACCTCTGTCCAACCAAGATCTGTTTATATAGAGCTTGTGCTTAAAAAGAAGAGAAGTCACAAATTGTGCACCTTTTCTGGGGATATTTACCTGTGTAATGACAGAACGAAAACGCATGTCATTTCTCCTAGTAAACTTTGCATAAAATTATTCACACCGAAGTATATTAAGTGCAAATTAACATCAAATGAAAAGCAATGCTCAAATGCCACATAATATGCCTAATCACGAAACTGAATGCACGAAGTCATACCACCTACTTTCCGGCGCGAATTTCAATGCTCTTTGCACGCTTTTCTAAATTGAATGCTCGTTTTGCACGTCTCGGTGACAAGAGTATGAAATCGCATGCTACTAAATCAAATTGAATGACGCAACTAGCTTTTTAAATGTTGATCTACATAGTCATTCAATTGCGCACAAACTCGAATGAACGTAATGCCAATTCGGATGCTAATTTTACTAAGTTGGGCGCGAAAACCTATAATAATAATAATAATAATAATACATAAGATTTGTAAGGCGCCAAATTCGCTTGACAATCAAATACTCAAGGCGCAGCTTGTGCAATAGATGAGATACATGATAAATATGTACAAAAGTGCAATAGGAAATGAACAGACATGAAAGGTAATGATAATCAATTATAAGCTAAATTAAACAGATATTTTTTAAGATTGTTCTTCAACACTTCACCAGAACTGCTATTTTAATCCATTGACGAAGAGTATTTTATACTGAAGGCCCAGCATGAGCGAAGGTCCCCCACTTTGTATTTGTTTTAACCCTTTTTTTTCTTCTTTCAAATAAGCCGGAGTTTTGAGAGCGTAGCTGTCTAGAGGGAATGTAATGCTTAATCAAGCCGATGTTATACTGCGGAGCAGAGCCATGTATACAGTGAAATAATAAAAAATAATCTTGAAAACAACACGTTCTTCTACGGGCAACCAGCAATGGAGTAATTTGAGGACTGGTGTGATGTGACTGTGCTTGTTAGAAAGGGTCACGACACGAACAGCAGCATTCTGTAATTTTTGTAATTTTGCAAGTAGGTTGTGAGGCGAACCAAACAAAGCATTACCAAAATCCAAGCGAGATGAGATTAAAGCATGACATGGCCCTGCGAAGCGGGGGTGCTGGAGCACCCCCTGCAAATTTGGTTATCCTATAAAATGTATACCTCGAAGATATTTTTTTTATTTGTTTTAATATAATTGAAAAAATAATTAAAAAAAAAAAAAAATTGTGGTAATTGGTGACCCAAAATGACANTATATATATATATATATATATATATATATATAAGTGCGAGAATTCTCAACTCTGACATGACAACGGGTGTCCAGAATATGCAGGCGTGAAGAAAATGGTATAGGAACGTGAGACGTAGCTGTACTTTACAATTTTATTATAATGCGGTCAATATGCATCACACATTCCTTATTCTATGTATATCCACTCAACAACAACAAAAGTGAAATCAATATGAAAAATATAAAAGTCAACTTTGATTCTACGAACAATGGCAATAAGAGCATTAACCATAATTTATGAATGAAAACAGAATTGGTAACTAATCAAAACATGGATGAAATATTTTATGTAACCTTGCACTTTTAATAAAACAAATTTTGTTTTAGTCAAACATTTTTCGAGTTATATTGAAACAGATCAGGAAATTCAATTTTTCGGGAGAGCATTTGCATTCACCGAGATACGACCTATACACTTAAAGTTCATAGGTGGATTGAGGAGAGGTGTGGGTAGTATGTGCGTGTGTGTGTGTATATATATATATATATATATATATATATATAGTGTGGTATGTGTGACTACATGTGAGCTACGAGAGTACTTTTATCAACCTTTGTAAAGGATTTAGAGATGTTTTTGAGAAAATTAGAATTGTACGACGTATATGGAGGAAAAAAATTCCGGATTTAAAACAGTACACGTTTAGGCAAAAGACGCCATTGGTTCAAAGTCGGTTAGATTATTGGTTTATTTCAAATCAATTGGAACAAGCTGTATCTACTTGCGAAATATTGCCATCTATCACTCCTGATCACGCCCGAATCATTAAGGGAGTTAAGTTTGTAAAGACAAATCATATGCATGGAAGGTCATATTGGAAATTGAATAATAGTCTTTGTTCAGATAAAAAGTTTTGGAAGGTATGGTAAATGAAATAAATTTGATAAAAAGACATTGGGAAAATATATTTGGCAAGAAATTGTTACTTGGGGATTATTTGAAAATGAAAATGAGGGCATACGCAATTAAATTTTCGAAGGGAAAGGCAAAGGAAAAGAAGAAGAAAGAGAATATTCAAAGGCTAGAAAAGGAAGTAAAAAAGATGGAAAACGAATTAGTTAGGTTTCCATTGAAGTTGGAAGAAACGGAGGAAAAGAAAAAACAATTAAAGAAATTGAATGAGGAGTATAGAAGGTATAAAGATTATGTCACGAGCTGCGTGGTACGAGGAAGGGAAAAAAACTACGAGGAGTATTTCGAGCAACTGCCAAAGTCAAATAAGAAGAAAACAGTAGTAAGGGAATTGTGTTATGAAAATGAGTGTTGAATACACTGTCGCTCATAAAGTTGGTATATTTTTGTTTCACCCCAATTTACGGAATAATTTTAAAATAATTTGAAAATAATAGATCTAGATAAGAGTATACATTCTCAGATTTAATTGAATAATAATATGCCAATGTGTGTTTTCCGTGACTGATAAAGCATGTGTATGCTACTATCTTTATCAACTAGGGGACCTACTCCCTTAAGTCATAAATGACAGTAATAAGGATTAATGCCCCACAAAAGGGCACTAATATAGCACATCGACACGTTTTTGACCCTGGGGCCTCTCAGTTACGAGGCCATTGCTTTGTCACTGAACCATGACTGTACGCAGCGGGGGCTAGTATAGGGGGCGGTTTTCATAAATAAAAAACCCCCAGAAAATGCAATAAATATTCAATAGTTTACTGCATTTTACCCCGGTTCCCAACATAAATCCTGTGTGTGCCCATGCCTTGGGCTATAATGTATGGTCGTCAGGAGGATTTTTTCTATGTTGGGGACCAGGGTAAAATGCAATAAATTGTTTTAAAAATTATTGCATTTTCTGCGTTTTTTTAATTTATGGAGACTGCCCCCTACCCTAGCCCCGCTGCGTACAGTCATGGTTCAGTGACAAAGTAATGGCCTCGTAACTGAGAGGCCCCAGGATCAAAACCGTGTTGATGTGCTATTTTAGTGCCCTTTTGTGGGGCATTAATCCTCATTACTGTCATTTATGACTTAAGGGAGTAGGTCACCTAGTTGATAAGCATAGTAGCATACACATGCTTCAGCAGTCACGCAAAACACACATTGGCAAATTATTATTCAATTAAATATGAGAATGTATACTGTTATCTAGATCTATTATTTTTAAATTATTTTTAAAATAATTCCGTAAATTAGGGTAAAACAAAAATATTCCAACTTTATGAGCGACAGTGTATGATAGGAACATAATTTTGGCGATGATAAGGAAGTCTTATACAAATTTATATGCGGAAAAGTTAAGTGTTTTTAATGATGACACGAACAATTTGTTTTTCAAAAATCAACAAATTAAGTGAAAATGGAAGGAAAGTATGCGAAGGTAAAATAACAAAAGATGAGTGCTTAAAGGTATTGAAGGCTATAAAATCAAACAAGTCTCCTGGCAATAATGGCCTTACAGTTGAATTTTATATTATGTTTTAGTTAAGTATCGAAAATATTGTGGTAGATGCTGTAAATGAAGGTTATGTCATGGGGAATTTATCCATATCACAAAAACAAGGGGTTTTTACTTTGATTGAGAAGGAAGGGAAAGACCCTCGATACATTACAAATTATAGGCCGATCACATTATTAAATGAAAACTAATATTATGAAATTGGGGATAAACAAAGACAAATCAGAAAAACTTCCCATCGGGAATGTCATTAAAGAAATGAAGATTTTGGAAGTGTATTTTGCGTTAGACGTCAGAGTAAGAGAGGAATTTAATTATAAGGAGTTTTTAAGCCAGATTAAAAGACTTCTCGGATGGTGGAAACAGAGGGACCTTCTGGTGTTTGGAAAAATTCATTTATTACAAACATATGCTTAATGCAAATTAAATTACGTTTTTGCTTCACTACTGGTTCCAAAGTCGGTCATATCGGAAAAACAGAAAATATGTTTTGAATTTATATGGAATGGGAAAGATCGAGTTAAGAGATTAATATTGTATCAAGGTTATAATGAAGGAGGGTCACGAATGACTAATTTTGACTCGTTTGTAAAAACCCAAAGGGTAATGTGGGTGAAATGACTATTGTACGGAGAAAAATCTATGAAATGGAAGCTATACTGATTTCTGCTTCAAAATGGTAGGGGGTAGATTTATTTTTTGTGTAGCTATGATTCCAAGTTATTCAGCTTCAAAGTACCTAAGTTCTATTTAGAAACAATGAAAACATGGGAGGAGTTAGAAGATTGAAGGACTTTTAAAGAAAAGAACAATCCAATTATTTTATAACAATAAAGATTTCTTATTAAAAAAGAAAATGATTTTTGATGAAAAGTTGTTGACACACAATATAACTTTAATTCAAGATATTTTTGTTGAAAATGGCATGCGGGCAATATCTCATTTTTAAAATTTGAGGTTAAAAGGAAACAAAATTGTTGATGTATGGCATATTGGGGAAGCTATTTTGAGAAGCGGAAAAAGGGATAACTGGAGTTTAGTGGATGTAAAAGAAAATGATATTTTGATGCAGTTTAACAGTACTGTGAAGCTCCTCAGAGATGTATTATCAAGGACGGTTTATGAATATTTTATAGAGAAGTTACAAAATTTGTCTTGAAAATCATGATGGACGGGAATTTTTTAGATTTTTCAAACAAGGTATGTAGGGAGATATTTAGTTGGCCTAGGAAAGTTACTCTTGTTAGTATAAACTGCTTTATGAAGCAATATATACTAGAAAACATTTATTCAGATTCGGCTTTGTTGTAGATAACTTGTGCTCATTTTGTAAGCAAAAGATAGAAACATATTTACACTTGTTCTGGGAGTGTGTACATGTTCAAAGATTATGGCGAAATGTCTATCGACTGGACAGGTATTAATTTAGGGTTGTCCGGTAACTCCACACGAATTAAGATTTTTAATACAATTATTTTTGCATTTTAATATTGGATATATAGATGTAGGGAAATGTCGGTAATGTTGTCTTTGGGGGATTTTCAAAAAGAACTCTTAGAATTTAGGGGAAAAGAAAATAATATTGCAGGGAGGGCAGGAAAATTTGCCTTACATTAACAGAAGTGGGAACAAGTAAAGTTTTCATGAACTTTTAACACAAAACGTTTGCGGCTATTGTAGCCCCGTTTAAATTATTTTGTTTTAAAATGTTTTAAATAGATTGTTTTTGTTTGTCTGTCGCTCTAATTTGGGGCTATTCTGAGGGGGCTAGGAACAGTGTGTGGTGGAAGTGTGGTCGGGTGGTGTGTGGGTCGCATGGTGTGCGGGGGGGGGGGGTAGTAGTGTGCTTGGTTGGATGGGGTTATGTTGTTTTATGTTACAACTGATTTCATCTTTTTTCATCACTTGTACAATTTATGTAGTGTAAATGTTTTGAATTCATGTCAAGGGAAAACAACTGTACTTTGTTTCTAAAAATAATTTGTATTGTTTGAAATCAATAAAAAGAATCTATTGAAGAAAAAATTGTATTGGTGTGTGTTTGTGTGGGGGAGGGGGCAGAGAGGAGCAGGATTTTGTTCTTACTAGAGAGATAATCCCAGATTTGCTAAAGTTTGTTCGTTTATATAGAGTGAATAACATGTACAATTGACTTATTAACTATGTTTATGTACTTTAAGTCTACTTTGTTTCTCAGTTATATATACTGAAAATTTATATAATTATGTTTATGTGTAAGCAATTAATATTGAAAATATTTGGTTATTTTATTTAATTTTGTATGTTGTTCTTGTTGGTATTACATTTGGAGGAATAAAACAAAATTACTAAAAGAGAAAAAAAAAATTATATCATTGTAATACATACAAAAAGGATTTTGCATGTTCCATTTTTTTTTATTATTATTATTATTCATTGGTGTACTGACAATCATAATTGGGTGAAAGAAAGTTTACACGGCTGGCTATTTAGAGAATATACATTGCATATTGAATTACATATTTACAGAAATGAAGCAATTAATATTGAACACATTTGTTTATTTTATTCAATTTTGTATGTTGTTCTTGTTGGTATTACATTTGGAGGAATAAAACAAAATTACTAAAAGAGAAAAAAAAAATTATATCATTGTAATACATACAAAAAGGATTTTGCATGTTCCATTTTTTTTTATTATTATTATTATTCATTGGTGTACTGACAATCATAATTGGGTGAAAGAAAGTTTACACGGCTGGCTATTTAGAGAATATACATTGCATATTGAATTACATATTTACAGAAATGAAGCAATTAATATTGAACACATTTGTTTATTTTATTCAATTTTGTATGTTGTTCTTGTTGGTATTACATTTGGAGGAATAAACCAAAATTACTAAAAGAGAAAACAAAAATAATATTATTGTAATACATACAAAAAGGATTTTGCATGTTCCATTTTTTAATTTTTTTTTATTTATTGGTGTTCTGACAATCATAATTAGGTGGAAGAAAAATAATATAATTGTAATACATACAAAAAGGATTTTGCATGTTCCATTTTTTATATTTTTGTTATTTATTGGTGCACTGACAATCATAATTAGGTGAAAGAAAGTTTACACGGCTGGCTATTTAGTGAATATACATTGCATATTGAATTACATATCTACAGAAGTGAAGCAAAAAGCGTTGAATAGGAAATAGTTTCATTTTTTCGGCATGTAAAGATGTAATGGAAAACCCCATTTTTAAAATTTTTTATAAGAAGAAGCCTCGTCCCTATCGGGTCAAGTTATTAACACATGTAGCTATATTCAAGTTTTTTTTAAAGTATTTCATCTTGGAGCTCACGTACGTCTTAACATGAAAACAGCATGAATTATACTTTAATTTCTTCTTTTTGATTATACAGATTGGTGCTTAGAAACATATTTTACATTTTTGTCACTTTAATAATTACCACTCCGCCATACCCAAGGTGCAAGGCAAGTTGAAATCACGCCGTTAAAACTTAACTCTAACACGCTCCTTAAAAAGTATTTAAAAAGTAATTGTTATTATTATTAGAAAGCTATTAAAAAACACATTAATTTTTAATCACATCCGTAAAATAAGAGACGAACTTGCTTTCGTCAGACTGATTTTTTTTTTTTAAGTCCGGAGGATTAATATTTAAATCCAGGAGAACATTTTTAAACCGGGAACAAAACATTAGGATTTCAACCTAGACTTTCATAAAACTTAAAATGTCATTTCCTTAAAATACTTATAATGCAAGACATGACATTATCTTTCAATCATGTATTCATTTAAACAAATCGTAAGGTATCTTTAAGACTTAGGATGGATTTAAAGTTTAAGTCCTAGAAATTATAAGAGAATTTTAACTTTTAAAGATACCCACACAAACTTGAATACATTAACTGAATCGTGTTTTTTAAAAGGGTCACTTTACCCGAAACGAATTTCACAAAAAGAGAGCGCAATGTTTTATTTAATTATATTTTCTTTGAAATACTGCAGGCGTTTGTTTATTATGTTACTACGTGTTTTTCTTAGCACTTGAGAGAAACACTCATCAGCGGTCAAGTAACGAGGTCAAAATATTTCCCAGAATGGATACGAGGTCTAAAGTTACTTCCAAAAGAAAGACATCACCTAAAATTTATAGTGAAATAGGAACACTCATTTTAAGAGATGTCATAAATTATAACCCAGCATTTTCATGGTTTAATAAATACTGTATTATATTGCGGATTATGATATCTATCGAAATATTTTTGAAAGTTTTCAGCATTTGTTTTAATGAAGCAAATTTCGAATACTGAACAAGAGCTCTATATGAATAAATACATGATAGATCTAAGGTCCATTACAGTAACATGCATCCTCCCCCCACTCAGTGTTATTTAGGGTACGCGTATGCATGTTCCCTCCTTCTGAAAACACCCCCCCCCCCTAAGTCCGGTGTGTTAAGTCAATGCGGGCCGGATTTTTGTGCGTGAAAAGTACCCCTTTACCGGACAGTTTGGGAACACGCATGGTATCCCTCCGTTCTCGGAGTCGGGGGGGGGGGGANTTTTATCAAATGTATGAAAACATTTTATATTTTCCCTCCTCTAATTTTGTCCATGAATAAACAATGTAACGTCCAAATTATCTGTTTTATCTCTTCCTAATTTAAAATATCATCGCTGTTTTCTGATGAATCCTCTGTAGACCCATTACAATCATTGTTATGTCCTACAGCACTGGGCAGAAAATATCCATCTCTGCTTACATCTTCCAGCGATGAGGATTTTGGGCAAATGGTTTTTATGTCCACGTGCTTGTGAATTAAATCTTATTCCGGTTTTCCACTCGTTTTACTTGGAAGAAGATATCCGTCAATATCTAAATCTTTTTCCGTCTTTATTGTTTTGTATACAGTGTTCATAACCATATATTCGTGTGGATTATTTCGTCCAAAAATGTGCACAGTACCTACCGGGTCACACGTTTCATCATGGAAGATGGCTTTAGATGTTGACGCTATATCATGTGGCAACGTATCTGTGTCTAGTGTTTTTTTAACAGGGAGGCTTACAGCAGCAATACTTGCATCCTTGGCCGATGAGGCAGTCTTGCTTATAAATGTCGTTTCCATGTTGTCGCGGTTGCTTTCACCTTTTGGGGTCTTCGGTACAAATAACTCCCGTTCGTCCTCATACAGCCGATTTTCGGTCAATATCGTTAAACTTCGTTCTGGGAGTTTTGGAGGAGCATTCAGATCCTGATAAGTAGAGGATACATCGGTATCCTGCGTAAACCCTGTATCCCTACGAATATTACTGTCCGAATTCCTCCTTGCTCTTGTTTTTATAGTCCTACGTACACAATATGCTAGTGTTGCCACGAGAAAGACACTCGAAAGAAATACGCAAAGCCCGGTAATTGTGGTCAACGTCAGATTTGTATGGACAATGGTATGGACTGGTGTTCCGCCTGATAAGAAATCATATTGAAAATTGTTCAAACATTGTAGAACATCGTGTAAATGATATTTTTGTGAATTTAAAGAGCTTTATATAAAATATTGATAATGTTTAGAGAATGCAATTGATATAGTGTTTCGATTCAACCTGGAAACTTAGTTTCCTGAACTATCTGATGCTGGATTATTTTAAAACTATGTTAAAGCTTTTTAATAGTTGACCTAATAACATCGGAGACTAATTTATTGTCTCCGCAATACCCCCAAGAGGCATATATAAAAACCAATAAAACAGATCCTGCGTTTGGAAGAATTTATCGAGACAGTTGGGGAGGGATGAACGATGGCATCTTTTTTCAAACAACTTGCTTCGAACACAATTGAAACCATTATTGGAAACTAAATTTTTAAAAAACCCAGATAAAACCTAAGATCCAGGAGAAGCAGAATAATTGTCATTTTTTTATTGCAAATTTTGGCGAGAAAGCTAAAATGTGTTAACATGAAATATATCATGTACTGTAGAACTGAATCGTACCTCCTGAAAAACATAGGGCACCTGAATCACTGGCATGAGTACAGTTATGGACTGTTATTCCTCTGTGATAACAATCTGCTATGTTCTTTTCTGTTCCGTAACACTGGACATCACTAAGCAGGACATTGCCATTGCCTTGACCAAACCGTGCAGAAACTGTTGCTGCCAAAGCTCCATCAAACCCCAACATTCTGCAAACAACTCTCGCATCGTCCAGATCCCAGCCATTGTCACAGACTGTACCCCAGGATCCATTGTACATAACCTCTACTCTACCCTCTAAATCATGCGCTCCACCGTTGAGACGAACCTTGAATGGGTCTATGAAATTGTACAGATATGAAATAAAATGGCAATTTTTTAGTATTATGAGAAAATAAATGTTTGCTGAAAAAGGATGAAACGCAATCGGTAGAGCTTGCTAGAAACCAACCCAAAAGAAGTGTCAATACTCTACGGTATACTGCTTGTATATGTAATACATTATTCGTCCCAATTGTCCACAATTTTTCATAAATTATGTTGGTAAAACAAAATAATCTAAATTTTGAACAATGAAAAGGTAAGACTACAAGTATCACCCCCATACCTCCTCTGAAACAAATGGCCCCAGAATCATTTTCGTGTTTGCAATTGGAGACGCCGATCCCTCGATGGTAACAGTCTGCCAGGTTATCGTGTGTACTTTCACAGGATACATCATCAAGTAGTATATCTCCTAAACCTTGGCCAAACGCAGCAGAACCTGGTGCGGCTAAGGCTCCATCGAACCCCAGCATTTTACACACGACCCTTGCATCTCTTAGATCCCATTCATGATCACAGACGGTTCCCCAAGAACCATTATACATCACCTCCACTCGTCCTTCAAAGTCGTTAGATCCATTAACGAGCTGAACTAGAAATGGTGCTGTTGGTGTTAGGAAATAAAAAAAATAAAAAAAAATGCAATCAGTTAAATTTGGACTTCTCTTTGTAAAGAAGTCAACAACAGCTGGTACATAATGAATCCTAAAATATCATCATAATATGTGTGCAGCATGCGTTGACATTCAACTTAGTTCCTTTTCGTGATAGCGTCTACTGTAGTGACCTATACATACTAATATAACAGTTTCTGCTTTAGATCATAGAACTGCATGTGAGTGTCTATTTTCATTAAAACTTCATGCATATCGATAAGTTATTAGGAATATAGACACAATTCCTGTAAATCATTCCCCAAAATCATTGTATGGTACTAAAGAATGTATAGACATAAAGATACATTTGAAATAACGGTCCATCACTTAATGTATATATAAATGAACATATTGCCAACTAATCCCACGCCCCACGTCGATCGAAACTTGGTAGGATATAAAACAAACGGGAATACAAACTTAGAACACCCTATTGGTCACGTGAAACAGCAAGACAACGCGAGGAAGACCATGAGGTATTGTAACAACCGTTGAACAAATTTTAGATTTTCAAAGATTTCGTGAACTAATATATACAATCATGTTTTCCTACCTCCTGTAAAACAAATGACACCAGCGGCACTGTTATTTTCACAGTTGTTGACTCCAAATCCTCGATGATAGCACTCAGCGAGGGTGTCTTCTGTGCCATTACACCCAACGTCATCAAACAAGATGTTATCACTTCCGGTACCAAACGTAGAACTATCTGGTGCGGCCAAAGCTCCGTTAAATCCAAGCATTTTACAAACTACTCTTGCGTCTCTTAGGTCCCAGTTATCATCACAAATAGTTCCCCAGCTCCCCTTATACAAAACTGTCACCCTGCCTTCTAAATCGGTAGTTCCATCGGTAAGACGAACAAGGAATGGGTCTGTTGTGTTTAATTATTGGTTAGAATGAAAGCACAGATAAAATCTACATACTCTTACAAGAAAATGTAATCATGAACGTCTCTTTAAAAAATATAGTAAATCGATTGGTTAAGAGCAATCCACGTGATCAGAAATATTTGCAGAACAATCCCATAACGATTAAAACGTTTTTTTGGGTGAGACGTCGGAGTATGAAAACCTGCCTATAACTCTTACTTTGCTTGCGGAGGTCAATTTCGTGCGGCCAACCTTAATGACTGACAAAGGAGAATGAAAAATAAACCTGCAGGAGTATATGTATGCAAATAAAGAAGAGCTGTTTAATCAAACCTATCAAACTGAAATTTAAAACCTACATGATTGGAAATATGGCATATTTCAAACAAACCTCCTGAATAACAAATGGCGCCGGCGTCGCGACCATGACCGCAAAAACTATAATCTCCAACCCCTCGATGAGCACAGTCTGCCAGGTTATCTTCTGTTCCATCACAGCTAACATAGACCAGAGAAATACGACCAGAGCCTTGACCAAACCGTGCAGATGTCGGTGCATCTAAAGCTCCATCAAAGCCAAGCATTCTGCAAACCACTCTAGCGTCTCTCAGATCCCAGCTGTAATCACAGATAGTTCCACGGAAATCACCGTTCAAGACTTCTACTCTGCCTTCAGCGCCATTTGATCCACCAATCAGACGAACTTGGAATCGAGTAGGAGGGGCTGCACGTGAAAAAAGGCAAAGGTACCTTAATTGCATAGTATTATGACAAACGTACTAATAAATTTAGATTAATTGATTGTACTTGTAATGAATTTTGAAGGAAGATCATTCGTAGTGAAAAAAATTTCCTAAAAATCGTTTGTTTTCATAATACTAAGGTATATAAAATTCTTAAATAAATTCGCATGAATCAGCAACCACACGCATTTTCAGCTAAAAAAAAACGATTTAAGCTGAAACATATATATATCATTATAGAAAAAAAAAGTATTGTTATACAATTTTAAAAAGTATACCAAATGAAAAGTCCTTTTTTTAAACACACCTCCAGAATAACAAATGGTTCCGACATCCCGACCATGCATGCAAAAGCTATAATCTCCAACCCCTCGATGAGCACATTCTACCAGGTTATCTTCAGTTCCATCACAATTAACATAGACCAGAGAAATAGGACCAGAGCCTTGACCAAACCTTGCAGAACGCGGTGCGTCTAAGGCTCCATCAAAGCCAAGCATTCTGCAAACCACCCTGGCGTCTCTCAAATCCCAGCTGTAATCACAGATAGTTCCCCAGGATCCACCGTTCAAGACTTCTACTCTTCCTTCAGCGTCATCTGATCCACCAATGAGACGAACTTGAAATGGGGTTGGATGGGCTGAGGTATGTAAGAAAGCGAATAGACCTTATGTGCATAGTATTATGACAAACGTCATTGTAAATGATAGTTAATTGATTATAATTGTAATGACATTTATTTTTAGCTAGCAAA
The DNA here is from genome assembly GCA_003118195.1 of Hemicentrotus pulcherrimus. NCBI lineage: Eukaryota > Metazoa > Echinodermata > Echinoidea > Camarodonta > Strongylocentrotidae > Hemicentrotus > Hemicentrotus pulcherrimus. The sequence continues at coordinate 20,883 of BEXV01000880.1, forward strand.
CCTACAATCAAAGCTTTTGTTATCATAATACTGAGGTGTACTAAAATGTAAGATAAATTCTCATGATCCACCAACCATACGCTTTTTCGACATAAATTTCTTTGAACTCAAACATAAATACTTTAAAAAATTCGTTGGAACTTCGACTGCGCGCAGTCGAAATGATGCTCCGGCATGAAGCAATTGTACAAAAACAAAACAGAACGAATTTTTCCAATTCAAGTTTGATTGTAATCAATTAACAGGTTCTCAGGATAAAACGTGACTACAAGCTATTTTCAATATACATGTATGACAGTATGACCCTTAGATATTCAACCCAAAATCTAATCAATTAATTAGCTCTGCAAGATACATACATGACCCAAGCGGGCAGGAATCCATCAATCGATTCTTGAGATACAGGGATCACAAAAAATGGACGTAGGGTTGCATGGACGGACGGACAGACAACCCGAAAACATAATGGCTCCGGCTACTTCGTAACGAAGTCATAACAAGCATTGTTACATAAAGAAAAAAGTATGAAAAAAGATAAGTCCTTCATGAAAACAAACCTCCCGAATAACAAATGGCGCCGGCATCGCGACCATGACCGCAAAATCTGTAATCTCCAACCCCTCTATGAGCACAGTCTACCAGGTTATCTTCAGTTCCATCACAATTAACATAGATCAGAGAAATAGGACCAGAGCCTTGACCAAACCTTGCAGATCCCGGTGCATCTAAGGCTCCATCAAAGCCAAGCATTTTACAAACAACCCTGGCGTCTCTCAAATCCCAGCTGTAATCACAGATAGTTCCCCAGGATCCACCGTTCAAGACTTCTACTCTTCCTTCAGCGTCATTTGATCCACCCATAAGACGAGTTTGAAATGGGTTTGGATGGGCTACAAGTGAATAAGAAATGCACACAGATCGTTTATTATTGCAAATATCATAACTTACGTTATTTTTATTTGATTGTTATTGTAATGAGATTTGAAGGAAATTTGTTTGTAGTTAGAAATCCTACAATCAAAGCTACTGTACTAAGAGTACTTAGGTATACCCAAATGTTAGATAAATTAGCGTGATACACCAACCACAAGCATTATTTGCTTAAATTTATTTGGACTGAAACAAAAATACTATTAAAAAAGTGATGTTGTATAATTTAAAAAAGTATGAAACTGAAAAAGTCTGATTTAAGCCACACTGTACTAATTGTATCTACTGTACTTCCTGTTTTATAGAAAACAATGCCTAATCGGTGACCATGGGTCTCCAGGGATCTTCTTTTTGTTATTTTAATTGAGAGCTAGACTTAGCCATCGGTCAGTGACCTCCCTGGGTGGTCTAATCCCCTTGGCCAAACAGGTACAAACCGCCTTTAAAACATACCTCCTGAATAACAAATGGCGCCGGCGTCGCGACCATGACCGCAAAAGCTATATTCTCCAACCCCTCGATAGGCACAGTCTACCAGGTTGTCTTCTATTCCATCACAATTAACATAGACCAGAGAAATAGGACAAGAGCCTTGACCAAACCTTGTAGATACCGGTACGTCTAAAGCTCCATTAAAGCCAAGCATTCTACAAACAACCCTGGCGTCTCTCAAATCCCAGCTGTAATCACAGACAGTTCCCCAGGATCCACTGTGGAAGACTTCTACTCTTCCTTCAGCGTCATTTGATCCACCAATCAGGCGAACTTGGAATTGGGTTGGAGGGACTGCATAGTATTATGGTAAACGTCATAATAAATGTTAGTTATAATTGATTGCAATTGTAATTGAATTTAAAGAAAAATCATTTGACTTTAGAAATCCTACAACCAAAGCATCTGTACTCATGATACTGAGGCAACGACAATGTTAGATATATTCGCATTATCACTATCAACACGCAGTTTCGGCATGAAATCATTTGAGTTGATATAAAAATATCGAAGAAAAACAAATTGTTGTACAGTGCATCCCAGAAAAAACGAAACTGAGAGTTATCAATGTTTTATCATAACTTCATTACGATTATAATCAATAAATGACACATACAGGATTTATAAAGCTTAGATCCTCTATGTCGTGTGATGCAACTCATATTTTACGCATGAGAGATTAAAAACACATTTTAGAGAGCGTACCAAAAAGTCATGTGGTGGCCAGTATTTGAATTTAAAATTTAAAATCACATTTCTAAAAATGTCATTTTCTGCCGTTTCATATGACACCTCAATCAGGAAAAATGAGCCAGGAATATTAAAGTTTGTTTAAAGATAAAGACCAGTTAATGGTCACACGATTGCACTGTGAAAGAAACGTTGTGGAATCGATCAGAAAAGGTTGATCATCTAGCATATAAGTATTGGTGTGTACTGCAAGGTTCTGGAATCATCAAAATGATAAGAAATTTC
>BEXV01000880.1:27447-47621 GCA_003118195.1 Hemicentrotus pulcherrimus
CGGGTCCGCCGCCTCTGACCCGATGCCAATTAGGTACCTACCAGTGTCACAAATAAGGTATAATTATGTTAATCTGACGTAATTAAATGCCTAAAGCCCTGAGCTTCCGAGGCTCTACTCCCCTCGACCCCATCAAGGGCCCTAAGGTGGGCTCCTGCATACTTGTCAGACCATTATTAAATGCCTAAAACCCCTGAGCTTCTGGAGGCTCTGCCCCCTGGACCCCATGCCAATTAGTGTCCTGTCAGTGTCACAAATAAGGTATTAAAATAAGCTCATCTTACTGTCATTTATTGCCCAAAACCCCTCAGCTTCTGGGAGCTCCGCCCCCTCGACCCCGTGCCAATTCGTGACCTGCCAGTGTCACAAATAAGGTATAAAATATGTTCATCTGAAGATAATTCAATGAATAAAACCCCTGAGCTTCTGGGGGTTCCGCCCCTAGATCCAACACCAATTTGTATCCTGCCAGTGTCACATATAAGATATCAAAATATGCTCATCTGACCGTGATTTATTGCCCTAAACCCCTGACCTTTCGGGGGCTCCGCCCCCTGGACCCAACACCAATTCTTGACCTGTCAGTGTCTTAAATAAGGTATCGAAATATGCTCATCTGATGGTAATTTCATGTACAAAGCCTCTGATGCTATCCCTCCGTTCACGGGGGTGTGGGGGGGGGCGAGATTGGCTTCAAATCATTTGGGCTTGAATAAAAATACTAAAGAAAAAATGCTATTTAATAATATTAAAAAGTAAGATAATGAAAGAGCCTCTTACATACCTCCTGAATAACAAATGGCGTCGGCATCGCGATCATGACCGCAAAAACTGTAATCTCCAACCCCTTGATGAGCACAGTCTACCAGGTTGTCTTCAGTTCCATCACAACTAATATAGACCAGAGAAATAGGACCAGAGCCTTGACCAAACCTTGCAGTACCCGGTGAATCTAAGGCTCCATCAAAGCCAAGCATTCTACAAACAACCCTGGCGTCTCTCAAATCCCAGTTGTAATCACAAATAGTTCCCCAGGATCCACCGTTCAAGACTTCGACTCTTCCTTCAGCGTCATTTGATCCGCCAATCAGACGAACTTGAAATGGGGTTGGATGGGCTAGCCGTGAATTAAAAAGGCATTCATACCTTATTTGGATAGTATTATGGCAAACGTTTTAATAAATGTTACTTATAATTGATTGTATTCGTATTGAAATTTGAGGGAAAATTGTATGTAGTTAGATATCTTACAATCAAAGCAATAAATTGTATTCATAAGACTAAAGTATCCAAAAATGTTAGATACATTGAATAATTCACCTATCGCATGCATTTCGAGGGCTTTGAGTCCTGTGAGCTAAACAAAAAATTGTTAAAAAGAAGGTTTTGTTATACAATTTTAAAAAGTATTATTTTAAACAGTATTCAAAAGAAAAGTTCTTATTTAAAACATACCTCCTATATAACAAATAGTGCCGGCATCGCGACCATGACCGCAAAAGCTATATTCTCCAACCCCTCCATGAGCACAGTCTACCAGGTTATCTTCAGTTCCATCACAATTAACATAGATCAGAGAAATTGAACCAGAACCTTGACCAAACCGTGCAGACCCCGGTGCGTCTAAGGCTCCATCAAAGCCAAGCATTCTGCAAACAACTCTGGCGTCTCTCAAATCCCAGCTGTAATCACAAATAGTTCCCCAGGATCCACCGTTCAAGACTTCTACTCTTCCTTCAGCGTCATTTGATCCATCAATCAGACGAATTTGAAATGGGGTTGGATGGGCTAGCCGTGAATTAAAAAGGCATTCATACCTTATTTGCAAAGTATTATGGCAAACGTTTTAATAAATGTAAGTTATGTTAGATTGTGATTGTAATTAAATTTGAAGGGGGATTATTTGTAGTAAAAATTTGCTGCAATCTAATCAATTGTATTCCTAATACTGAGGTTTAAGAAAATGTGAGATATTATCATGATCTACCAGCCACATGCATTTTCGGTTTAAAATCGTCCGAACTGAAACAGAAATATTAAAGAAAAAAAGTATGAAACTAGAAATTTAATTCGTCATGGGGACGAATTAGGTGGTCTGTCTTCATTTCTTATGATAAATTTGAATATTTGATATAAAGAGAAAAGGAAGAAATTATATAAACAACCAAACAATGATGATCATGATGATATTGCTTACAAAAGACAGGAATGTAGAATCCAGATTTGAGAAAAGTCATATCCCATAGATATTACACGCAAAAAGTAATGGATCAAGTGATAATAGGGTAATAATAACATAAATATGGTTGTTTATTACATAATTTTACCTTTCTACGTGTTTCATATTCAAAGGAGATGGTACAGTGAAAGGTCAAAAAGAAAAAAAAGTGAAGAAAAAAATTGTTGGAGACGCCCGGACTCGAACCAGGGTCCTCGAGGTCGGAAGTCAAGTGCTTTACCGATATACCAAAACATATCTCATAGAGATTACACGTGAGCGGAAATTGGAATTCTAAAATCCCACTTTGCAAGTGAGATATGAGCATGATCCCGGCATCTGATAAAAAAATAAGGTATTAGCTTATTCTCTCAGCTACAACATACTCAAAGCTCATAGAAAACAAAGCTAAAACAAGGGAGATATTGCTCTTGAAAGACTGGAATGTCAAAGGCAGTTTTGAGTAAAAGTCATGTCCCATAGAGAATATACGCAAAATGAGAAAAAATGACATGTCTCCTTTAATCGCAAAAATACGCCATGATGCCTTTGTCAAAATGAAATCTCGTGTATCTGCATTTGTAGAGAATTGTCTCAGCTAGAACATATCAAAATTTGGAAGAAAATCGGTCAACATTAACAGAGATACAATCAATTTTCCAAAAATTTGCTGACGTCATAATATGCAGAAATGTCATGCAGACATGCAGACATGACATGGGTCAAATGAGAAATGAAATCATATCTCCGACCCATGCTTTATCAAGATATGAAAACAAATTGGGGTTATCTATCCGTTCTGAAGAGTTACAGTGAATTTTGTATAGGCATGTTTTTGCACATATATGCTATGCAGTGGTTAGAAATAAGAAAAATAAAGAATAAATAAAGGCAATTCTAACGAAATTATAAGGTGGTCTGTACGTTATACAGCCCATCTGATAAAGGGTACATTTGTGATAGCTTATTGTCTCAGCTACAACATACTCAAAGCTCCGCGTAAACGAAGATAAAACGACGGAGATATTGCTCGCGAAAGACGGGAATGTAGAATCCAGTTTTGAGAAAAAATCATGTCCCATAGAGAATACACATAAAATGTGAAAAATTGACATGCCACCTTTAATCGCAAATATACGCCATGATGCCTTTTTCAAAATCAGAATTGTGGGTACTGCATTGGTAGACAATTGTCTCAGCTAGAACATATCAAAATTTAAAAGAAAATCGAGCAATATTTACAGAGATACAATTGATTTTCCAAAATATGCTAACGTCATAATATCCAAATTGAAATTATGAGTTCGGAGCCCATTATGATGACGTTATGAGTTAATTGAGGGTCAAATCATATCTCCGATTCATACTGTAACAAAATATGAAACAAAAATTGGATCACCTTTTGTTTTTGCCCATATTTGCTATGTATTACAAGAGCTCGAGCGCAAAGAAATTTATGTTTAACGGTCAATTATTCCGTCATTAACAGTCATAAAAAAATGAACATGCTATCAATTTGTTTGTAAAAATATGTAAAATATTATGAAAGAAGACAAAAAGGCGATTTTATGTTGTGTAATATTTTACGCGCAAAAACGCACGCGCATGCGCGTGTGAGCGATTTTTTATAAAAACGCTTAGAATAGCCGAAAACGTATGCAAAATGATTTTGAGACGATTTTGAGCATTTCAAAATTTTGCACGCGCATTGACGCGCGCACATACGCGCACGCGCGCGTTATTTGACCTGAAATTGACCAAACGGATATTGATCTTGATCTTGGTAAATATGAGTGAAAAATACCTTTTGGTTAGGAAGATATGATCATGAGTTGATTTTCATAAAATTTTACAAAATGGCGCCTAGATGACGTCATCAGTGAAGGTCAACGTTGAAAACGTTATTGTGCTTCGTACTCATGCCTATACATAATGTGTGCCAAATTTCAAGGCATTTGATTGAGCCATTTTCGTGTTATTTTGTTCACAAAAAAGTGGTTAGAAATAAGAAAAATATTTAATAACTAGACATTTAATACTTGTTTGGAACAAGTATAGGTGGGCTGGTCAACTAAACTTTGAGACAAATATAGAGAAAATATGTGAGATACTGCTTTAAAATTGTTATTAAACAATATAATTTAGATCCAAGACGTAAACGAAAGTCACCTTCTATTGGCATAACATGCATATAATGAAATTGCTGACATGAGGCCTTTAATTGAAATTTTTACTAGGATGACATCATCAAAATGAAAGATGGTGAGTACTGAGATTGTAGAGAATTGTCTTAGCTACAACATATCGAAATTTGGAAGAAAATCGATCAATATTTACAAAGAAACAATCAATTTTCCAAAAATATGCTGACGTCATAATATAAAATTCGTATTTTGACTTCCAAGGCCATTATGACGACGTCATAATATTTGTAATGGCTAAATGAGACATGCTTTCATATTTCCGACTCATTCTCTATCGTAATATGAAAAAAAGGGGGTCCAGTTCCATCTCAAAGAGCTATAAAGGAATTTGTATAGGCATGTTTTTGCCCATATATGCCGTGTATTAAAACTGCACGCGCGCACGGACATTTATCTTGAATGGACGCTCATCTTGTTATTAATGGTCATAAAGAGATAAACATTGTATCAAATTGTTCGAAAAAATATGAGAATAATCATTAAAGAAAAGAAAATGGCGATTCTATGTTGTGTAATGGTGTTACGCGCGAAAACGCGCGCGCATGCGCGTGTGCGCGATTTTTTATAAAATGCTTAAAATGACCTAAGACGTATGCAAAATAAATTTGAGCCGATTTTGAGCATTTTGAAATTTTGCGCGCGCGCTGACGTGCGGACGTACGCATGCGCGCGCGTTTTTTGACGTGAACTTGACCGGATATATACTGGCCTTAATCATGATAAATATAAATGAGAAATAGTTTTTGGTTATGAAGATATGATCATGAGTCCATTTTCACAAAATGGCGCCTAGATGACGTCATCAGTCAAGGTCAAGGTTGAAAAATTGTCAGTGTTTTGTTCTAATGCCTAAACATATGTGTGCTAAATTTCAAAGTATTTGATTGAACCATTTTAAAATTATCTTGCTCACAAAAAAGTGGGTCGAAATAAGAAAAATAAATAAATAACTAGACATATAATACTTGTTTGGAACAAGTATAGGTGGGCTGGTCAACTAAAATTCGAGACAAAATAGAACAAAAATAAGCGAGAAACTGCCCTTAAAATTCTTAAAAAGCAATATCATATAGTTTCATGACGTGAGCGAAATTCACCTTCTGTAGGAATAACACGCAAATTATGAAATTTCTGACATGACGCCTTTAATCGAAATTTTCACTATGATGACGTCATCAAAATGAAAAATGAATTGTCTAAGCTATAACATATCGAAATTTGGAAGAAAATCGATGAATATTTACAGAGATACAATCGATTTCCCATAAATATGCTGACGTCATAATATGCAAATTCGTATTTTGAGTTTCAAGGCCATTATGACGACGTCATGATATTTGTAATGGCCAAATGAGCCATGATTTCATATCTCATACTCATACTCTATCCAAATATGATTTTTTTTTTGAGGTTCCCGGTTTATCCAAAAGAGCTACAATGGATTTTGTATAGGCCCGTTTTTGCCAATATATGGTATGTATTAAAAGTGCTCGCGCGCACGGAAATTTATGTTAAACGGCACACATTCCGTTATTAATCGTCATAAATGAAAAAAAAAAATGGTATCAATTTGTTTGTAAAAAAATGTGGAATATTATGCAAGAAAAAAAAATAGCGATTCTATGTAGTGTAATGCTGAAACGGGCGAAAAACGTGCACGCATGCTCGTTTGCACGATTTTTTATAAAATACTTAAAATGGCCGAAAACCTATGCAAAATTTTTTTGAGGTGATTTTGAGCATTTAAACATTTTACGCGCGCACTGACGCGCGGACATACGCGAAACGCGCGCGTCTTTTGACCTTAAATTGACCGGACTGATATTGACCTTGATCATGATAAATATGAATGAGAAATGAGTTTGGGTAATGAAGATATGATCATGAGTTCATTTTCACAAAATGGCGCCTAGATGACGTCATCAGTCAAGGTCAAGGTTGAAAATTTTGCTGTTATTCGTTCATATGCCTATACATATGTGTGCTAAATTTTAAGATATTTGATTGAGCCATTTTAAAGTTATCTTGCTCACAAAAAAGTCACTCGCGCACAAGCTCTCATAATTAAACTTTGTTTAACCGCCGAAAAAGTATTCAAAAATCAAAAAGCACATAGATGTCGAGTTAAGAATTTTGCTCTTCATATTCGGGAACAAATATGACTTGTACTTACGGGATTTCTACGAAAAACCATTTCNCGCTGACAATTTGTCAGAGCTTCTTATAGAGCTACGTGAAACAGTTTTTAGTCAGCGCTGACTATTTGTCAGCGCTGATAGTTTTCCGCCGACAAATGTTGATGAAACACCCCCCAGATAATAAATAATAAAGGCAAATTTAACAAAATTATAAGGTGGTTTGTATTAGATACAGCCCACCTGATAAATAAATATAGGCGATTTTAACAAATATATAAGGTGGTCTGTATTAGATACAGCCCACCTGATAATAAATAAAGGCAATTCTAACGAAATTATAAGGTGGTCTGTACGTTATACAGCCCACCTGATAATAAATAATAATAATAATAAAGGCAATTTTAACAAAATTATAAGGTGGTCTGTATTAGATACAGCCCACCTGACTAGATTTGTAATACTTGTTTGGAACAAGTAAAGGTGGGCTGATCCAACAAAAAAGTGAGACAGAATTAAGGGTACATTTGAGATAGCTTTTTGTCTCAGCTACAAACATACTCGAAATTCAGCTTAAATGAAGCTAAAACGACATAGATATTGCTCGCGAAAGACGGGAATGTAGAATCAAGTTTTGAGCAAAAGTCATGTCCCATAGAGAACACACGCAAAATGTAAAAAATTGACATGCCTCCTTTAATCGCAAAAATCCGCCATGATGCCTTTGTCAAAATGAAAGATAATTCAACTGCATTATTTTGTAGAAAATTGTCTCAGCTAGAATATCACAAATTTGGAAGAAAATCGATCAATATTTACAGAGATACAATCAATTTTCCATAAATATGCTGACGTCATAATATGCAAATTGAAATTTTGAGTTTGGAGGCCATTATGATGACGTCATGAGTTAATTGAGGGTCAAATAAGACATGAAATCATATCTCCAATTCATACTACTCTATTAAGATATGAAAACAAATTGGGGTCACCTTCCATCCTAAAGAGCTACAATGGATTTTGTATAGGCATGTTTTTGCCCATATATGCTATGCATTACAAGAGCTCGCGCGCACGGAAAATTTTGTTAAACGGTCGATTATTCCGTTATTGATAGTCATAAAGAAACAAACATGGTATCAATTTATTTGTAGAAATATGTGGAATATTATGAACGAAACAAAATGGCGATTCTATATTGTGTAATAGTTTTACGCGCGAAAACGTGCGCGCATGCACGTTTCCGCCATTTTTTTATAAAATGCTTAGAATGGCCTAAAACGTATGCAAAATGATTTTAAGATGATTTTGAGCATTTCAATTTTTTGCGCGCGCATTGACGCGCGTTATGTGACCTGAAATTGACCGGACGGATATTGACCTTGATCTTGGTAAATATGAATGAGAAATACCTTTTAGTTATGAAGATATGATCATGAGTTGATTTTCGTAAAATTTTACAAAATGGCGCCTAGATGACGTCATCAGTAAAGGCCAATGTTGAAAAGGTTATTGTGCTTTGTACATATGCCTATACATATGTGTGCCAAATTTCAAGACATTTGATCCAGCCATTTTCAAGTTATTTTGCTCACAAAAAAATGGGTCGAAATAAGAAAAATAAACTAGATTTGTAATACTTGTTTGGAACAGGTATAGGTAGGCTGATCCAACACATAATTGAGACAAAATGAAGGGTACATTTGAGATAGCTTTTTGTCTCAGCTACAACATACTCGAAGTTCAGCGTAAATGAAGCTCAAACGACGTAGATATTGCTCGCGAAAGACGGGAATGTAGAATAAAGTTTTGAGAAAAAGTCATGTCCCATAGAGAATACACGCAAAATGTGAAAAATTGACATGCCTCCTTTAATCGCAAAAATACGCCATGATCGATACCTTTTGTCAAAATGAAAAATCGTGGCCACTGGATTTGAAGAGAATTGTCTAAGCTAGAACATATCAACATTTTGAAGAAAATCGATCAATTTTTACAAAGATACAATCAATTTTCCACAAATATGCTGATGTCATAATATGCAAATTAAAATCTTGAGTTCGGAGGCCATTATGACGACGTCATGAGTTAGATGAGGGTCAAATGAGACATGAAATCATATCTCCGATTCATACTTAATCAAAATATGAAGAAAAAATTGCGGTCACCTTCCATCCTAAAGAGCGTGTTTATCCCCATATATGCTATGTATTACAAGACCTGGCGCGCACGGAAATTTATGTTTAACGGTCGATCATTCCGTCATTAATAGTCATAAAGAGATAAACATGCTATCAATTTGTTTGTAAGAATGTGTGGAATATTATGAAAGAAAAAAAAATGGCGATTCTATGTTGTGCAATAGTTTTACGCGCGAAAACACGTACGCATGTGCGTGTGCGCGATTTTTTATAAAATGCTTAGAATGGCCTAAAACGTATGCAAAATGATTTTGAGACGATTTTGAGCATTTCAAAATTTTACGCGCGCATTGACGCGCGGACGTACGCGCACGCGTGCGTTATTTGACCTGCCATTGACCGGACGGATNAAATACGACCAGAGCCTTGACCAAACCTTGCAGAACCCGGGGCATCTAAGGCTCCATCAAACCCAAGCATTCTGCAAACAACCCTGGCGTCTCTCAGATCCCAGCTGTAATCACAGATAGTTCCCCAGGATCTACCGTTCAAGACTTCTACTCTTCCTTCAGCGTCATTTGATCCGCCAATCAGACGAACTTGAAATGGGGTTGGATGGGCTACGCGTGAATAAGAAAGCGTATAGACCTTATTTGCATAGTATTATGACAAACGTCATTATAAATGAGAGTTTATAATTAAGTGTAATTGTACTGACATTTATTTTTAGCTAGCAATCCTACAATCAAAGCTTTTGTCCTCATAATACTGAGGTATACGAAAATGTTAGATAAATTCTCAAGATCCACCAACCATACACTTTTTTCGTCATGAATATCTTTTAACTCTACCCAAAATAGTTTTTAAAAAGTCGATAGAACTTCGACTGCGCGCAGTCAAAATAATGTCTTCCCCATGAAGTAATTTTACAAAAACAAAACAGAACTAATTTTTCAAATTCAAGTTTGATTGTAATCCATTAACAGGTTCTCAAAATAAATCGTGATTACAAGCTATTTTTGATATACATGTATAACCCTAAGATATTCAACTCAAAGTCTAATTAATTCATTAGCTCTGCAAGATACATACATGACCCATGGTGGCAGAAATCCATCAATCGGTTCTTGAGATACAGGGATCACGAAAATGGGACATAGGGTTGTACGGACGGACGGACAGACAACCCGAAAACATAATGGCTCCGGCTACTTTGTAACGGAGGCATAACAAGACAATATTGTTACATAAAGAAAAAAAAGTATGAAAAAAGAGAATTCGTTTATGAAAACATACCTCCCGAATAACAAATGGCGCCGGCATCGCGTCTATGGCCGCAAAAACTGTAATTTCCAACCCCTCGATAAGCACAGTCTACCAGTTTATCTTCAGTTCCATCACAATTAACATAGACCAGAAAAATAGGACCAGAGCCTTGACCAAACCTTGCAGATCCCGGTGCGTTTAAGGCTCCATCAAACCCAAGCATTCTACAAACAACCCTGGCGTCTCTCAGATCCCAGCTGTAATCACAGATAGTTCCCCAGGATCCACCGTTCAAGACTTCTACTCTTCCTTCAGCGTCATTTGATCCACCAATCAGACGAACTTGAAATGGGTTTGGATGGGCTAGACGTATGTAAGAAAGGCACACATACCTTATTTGCATAGTATTATGGCAAACGTCATAATAAATGTGAGTTATAATTGATTGTAATTGTTATCAAATTTGAGGGAAAATTATTTTTTATTTTGTTAGTAATCCTACAATCAAAGTATTTTCACTAATATTTCTGAGGTATACGAAAATGTTAGAACAATATACATGAACCATCAACATTTTCGGCTTAAAATCATTTGAGTTGAAACAAAAATATCAAAGAAAAACGTATTGTTATTTTTAAAAAAAAAGGATAAAAAGAAGTTTTTATTTAAAACAAACCTCCTAAATAACAAATGGTGCCAGCATCGCGACCATGACCGCAAAAACTGTAATTCCCAACCCCTCGATGAGCACAATCTGCCAGGTTTTCTTCAGTTCCCTCACAACTAATATCGACCAGAGAAATAAGTCCAGAGCCTTGACCAAATGTTGCAGATCCCGGTGCATCTAATGCTCCATCAAAGCCAAGCATTCTACAAACTACCCTGGCGTCTCTCAAATCCCAGCTGAAATCACAGATAGTTCCCCAGGATCCACTGTTCAAGACTTCTACTCTTCCTTCAGCGTCATTTGATCCACCTATCAGACGAACTTGAAATGGGGTTGGATGGGCTAGACGTGAATTAGAAGGGGAAAATATATACTTTAATCGCTTAAAATTATGACAAAGGTCACAATAAATCTATATTATAACTCATTGTAATTGTAATGCAATCTGAAAGAAACTTATCTCAGATTAGAAATCCTACAACCAAAGCAGTTGTACTCATTTTCGACTCAGCTTATTTGTGCTATAACAAGAATACTATAGGAAAAGTATTGTTATAAAATAAGGAATAGTACGGGGAAAATGCTTGGTTAAAACATACCTCCTAAATAACAAACTGCGCCGACATCGCGACCATGACCGCAAACACTATAATCACCAACCCCTCGATGAGCACAGTCCACCAGGTTATCTTCAGTTCCATCGCAGCTAACATAGACCAGAGAAATAGGACCAGAGCCTTGACCAAACCTTGCAGAACCCGGTGCATCTAAGGCTCCATCAAAGCCAAGCATTCTGCAAACAACCCTGGCGTCCCTCAAATCCCAGCTATAATCACAGATAGTTCTCCAGGATCCACCGCTCAAGAATTCTACTCTTCCTTCAGCGTCATTTGATCCACCGATCAGACGAACTTGAAATGGGGTTGGATGAGCTAGACGTGAACAGAAAAAGGCACAATTAAATATTATATATTATGGCAGACGTAATAATAAATGTTACTTATAATTGTTTGTATTTCTGACATTTGAAGGAAGATTATTTGTAGTAATAAATACTACAATAAAAGCATTTGTACTCATAATACTGAGGTATAGTATACTTAAGGTCTTCCTGTTGACATTAAAGGCTGTCCATAATCAGGCCCCATAATATATGTTTTCCCTCGTAGAAGAACATCATTCTCGTCCGAGTTTACGCTCGTCAGAACTACTTATTCTCCAAGTTCAATAGACACGACTCAAGGTGTAATAATAATAATAATAATAATAATAACAATAATAATTCGTTTTTATATAGCGCTTTTCAGAACCGAAGGCCCTCTCAACTCGCTTTACAAATATATATATATATATATATTATGGTGTATGGAGATCGTGCCTTCTCTTCAGTTAATCCACGCCTCTGTAACTCCCTACCTCATATTTTTCGCGAAATCAAAAAGCTAGAAAACTTTAAGGCAGGCCTCAAAGCCCACCCTTTTAGAGAAATGTGTAGTCCATCACTATTGGAGGAGAAAGCGCCTTTAAATGTCAGATAACTTCGCATGTTCCAGCAACATCACACATATTTGGATAAATATCATTTGTGCTTAAACCAAATATACTATTAAAAAAAAGTATTTTCTATAATGACAAATTGTATGTAAAAAAAAGAAGAAAAGTCCCTATTCAAAACATACCTCCCGCATAACAAATGGCGCCGACATCATCACGACCATGGCCGCAAAAACTATAATTCCCAACCCCTCGATGGGCACAGTCTGCCAGGTTATCTTCAGTTCCATCACAACTTACATAGACCAGAGAAATAGGACCAGAGCCTTGACCAAACCGTGCAGAACCCGGTGCGTCTAAGGCTCCATCAAAGCCAAGCATTTTACAAACCACCCTGGCGTCTCTCAAATCCCAGCTGTAATCACAGATAGTTCCCCAGGATCCACCGTTCAAGACTTCTACTCTTCCTTCAGCATCATTTGATCCACCAATCAGACGAACTTGAAATCGGGTTGGAGGGGCTGCACGTGAATAAAAAAGGCAAAGGTACCTTAATTGCATAGTATTGTGACAAACGTACTAATAAATTTAGATTAATTGATTGTAATTTTAATGAATTTTGAGGGAAGATCATTTAAAGTGAAAAATCTTTCAATCAAATCATTTGTTTTCATAATACTTAGGTATACGAAATTCTGAAATAAATTCGCATGATTCACCAACCACATGCATTTTCAGCTTAAAAACGATTTAAGCTAAAACAAATATGAATTATTATACAAAAAAAGTATTGTTATATAATTAAAAAAAAAAAAAAAAGTCCTTTTTTAAAACACACCTCCCGAATAACAAATAGCTCCGACATCGCGACCATGAATGCAAAAGCTATAATCTCCAACCCCTCGATGAGCACAGTCTACCAGGTTATCTTCAGTTCCATCACAACTAATATCGACCAGAGAAATACGACCAGAGCCTTGACCAAACCTTGCAGAACCCGGGGCATCTAAGGCTCCATCAAACCCAAGCATTCTGCAAACAACCCTGGCGTCTCTCAGATCCCAGCTGTAATCACAGATAGTTCCCCAGGATCTACCGTTCAAGACTTCTACTCTTCCTTCAGCGTCATTTGATCCGCCAATCAGACGAACTTGAAATGGGGTTGGATGGGCTACGCGTGAATAAGAAAGCGTATAGACCTTATTTGCATAGTATTATGACAAACGTCATTATAAATGAGAGTTTATAATTAAGTGTAATTGTACTGACATTTATTTTTAGCTAGCAATCCTACAATCAAAGCTTTTGTCCTCATAATACTGAGGTATACGAAAATGTTAGATAAATTCTCAAGATCCACCAACCATACACTTTTTTCGTCATGAATATCTTTTAACTCTACCCAAAATAGTTTTTAAAAAGTCGATAGAACTTCGACTGCGCGCAGTCAAAATAATGTCTTCCCCATGAAGTAATTTTACAAAAACAAAACAGAACTAATTTTTCAAATTCAAGTTTGATTGTAATCCATTAACAGGTTCTCAAAATAAATCGTGATTACAAGCTATTTTTGATATACATGTATAACCCTAAGATATTCAACTCAAAGTCTAATTAATTCATTAGCTCTGCAAGATACATACATGACCCATGGTGGCAGAAATCCATCAATCGGTTCTTGAGATACAGGGATCACGAAAATGGGACATAGGGTTGTACGGACGGACGGACAGACAACCCGAAAACATAATGGCTCCGGCTACTTTGTAACGGAGGCATAACAAGACAATATTGTTACATAAAGAAAAAAAAGTATGAAAAAAGAGAATTCGTTTATGAAAACATACCTCCCGAATAACAAATGGCGCCGGCATCGCGTCTATGGCCGCAAAAACTGTAATTTCCAACCCCTCGATAAGCACAGTCTACCAGTTTATCTTCAGTTCCATCACAATTAACATAGACCAGAAAAATAGGACCAGAGCCTTGACCAAACCTTGCAGATCCCGGTGCGTTTAAGGCTCCATCAAACCCAAGCATTCTACAAACAACCCTGGCGTCTCTCAGATCCCAGCTGTAATCACAGATAGTTCCCCAGGATCCACCGTTCAAGACTTCTACTCTTCCTTCAGCGTCATTTGATCCACCAATCAGACGAACTTGAAATGGGTTTGGATGGGCTAGACGTATGTAAGAAAGGCACACATACCTTATTTGCATAGTATTATGGCAAACGTCATAATAAATGTGAGTTATAATTGATTGTAATTGTTATCAAATTTGAGGGAAAATTATTTTTTATTTTGTTAGTAATCCTACAATCAAAGTATTTTCACTAATATTTCTGAGGTATACGAAAATGTTAGAACAATATACATGAACCATCAACATTTTCGGCTTAAAATCATTTGAGTTGAAACAAAAATATCAAAGAAAAACGTATTGTTATTTTTAAAAAAAAAGGATAAAAAGAAGTTTTTATTTAAAACAAACCTCCTAAATAACAAATGGTGCCAGCATCGCGACCATGACCGCAAAAACTGTAATTCCCAACCCCTCGATGAGCACAATCTGCCAGGTTTTCTTCAGTTCCCTCACAACTAATATCGACCAGAGAAATAAGTCCAGAGCCTTGACCAAATGTTGCAGATCCCGGTGCGTCTAATGCTCCATCAAAGCCAAGCATTCTACAAACTACCCTGGCGTCTCTCAAATCCCATCTGTAATCACAAATAGTTCCCCAGGATCCACCGTTCAGGACTTCGACTCTTCCTCCAGCGTCATTTGATCCACCAATCAGACGAACTTGAAATGGGGTTGGATGGGCTAGACGCGAATAAAAAGAAAGAAGAAAAAATACCTTAATTATGTCATAATCAACGTTAATTATAATTTATTGTAATTGTAATGAATTTCGAATGAAAATCATTTAAAGTCATAAATCCTACATTCACAGTATTCAGACTCATAGTAATGAGGTATACCCAAATGCTAGATTATTTAGCATGATCCACCAACCACAAGCATTATGGGCTTTAAATCATTTGGGCTGAAACAAAAATACTAAAGAAAAAAAATTGTTATATAATAAATCAAGTATGAAAAAAAAGAAAAAGGTTATTTAAAACAAACCTCCTGAATAACAAATAGCACCGGCATCGCGACCATGACCGCAGATGCTATAATCTCCAACCCCTCCATGAGCACAGTCTACCAGGTTATCTTCAATTCCATCACAGCTAACATAGGCCAGAGAAATAGGACCAGAGCCTTGACCAAACCTTGCAGAACCCGGTGCGTCTAAGGCTCCATCAAAGCCAAGCATTCTACAAACAACCCTGGCGTCTCTCAAATCCCAGGTGTTATCACAGATAGTTCCCCAGAATCCACCGTTCAAGACTTCGACTCTGCCTTCAGCGCCATTTGATCCACCAATCAGACGAACTTGAAATAGGTTTGTATGGGCTAGATGTGAACGGAAAAGGCACACATACCACATTTGCATAGTATTATGGCAAATGTAATAATAAATGTTACTTATAATTGATTGTATTTGTAATGACATTTGAAGGAAGATTAAAGGAAGACATCATGCAATCAAAGTATTTGTACTCATAATACTTATGTATTGTATACTTAGGTCTTCCTGTTGACATAGAAGGCTGTCCATAATCAGGCCCCATGATATATGGTTTCCCTGGTAGAAAAATATCATTCTCGTCCCGGTTTACGCTCGTCAGGACGATCGATGTACAAGACCTAAGGTGTATGGTGATTTGTTTTTAAATTGCATTTATTCAAGTTTTATTCAAAATAGAGTGTACTAAATTCAATGTAAAAGCTGTTTTCCAAGTACGTCCTTAAAGATAAAGGTGAGTTCTGGTAATGTGATTGCATTGTGAAAGAAAAGGTGTGGAATGGATCAGAAACAGTTGATCATGTAGCATGTAAGTATTTGTGTGCACTGCAAGGTTCTGGAGTCATCGAAATCATAATAAATTTAGCCAAATCTTGGTAAAGTAACACACACTGGAGGCCTACACAGAAAGTTATATATGGGACAACACAAATGGTGTCGGGGCCCCTTGTCTTTCTGTACTCATTACTCAGCCAGTACACATTTTCTTCCAAAACTGTTTGGCACATGTCATTTATTTCTTGAAATCTTGAACATTCAGTGCAAGTTTCGTTTGATTCTGTGAGATTATTATTTTCCTTTTTTAACTAGAACTGGAGTGTATTTTTAAGGACGACATAACAAGCATGTGATATACAAAACAACAAGAAAAACATGAAAATAATACATTAATAAAATCTTTCTTTTTCTCTGTAACAAACTTTTTCAAAAAGACAAGGGGGCTCAAGCCCCCGAGCCCAGCCGTTTCTGCAGGCCCTGACATGAAGTCTTTTAAATAAGCATATCTTTCGCCCGCCTGTAAGTTTGGGAATTTCTAATTTTCCAACAAACGCATAAAAAAGATATGACTCACACCAAAAAAATAATGAAAAATACCGGGAAATCATGTCATTTCAGCAACATTTGTAAATCAATGTTATTGAACAGCCATTTTTTGAGGGAAAACATTTTCAAACTATTGTATTAACAATGTTTTCCCTTTACAAAACATGTTGTACTTTCTGCCATAAACGTGTGCTACAGTTTCACTTATTATCATACTTTTTTTATATCGCCTTTGATAATGCTGAAATATGTTTAAGTATTTTCTCTTTTGTTAACTTACTTCACAGTACGTTAACTGCAGAATACACAAAGTTATTTTAAGAGCTACCATGCTGTACTTTCTGCCATAAACGTGTGCTACAGTTTCACTTATCATCATACTTTTTTTTTAAATCGCCTTTGATAATGCTGAAATGTTGTTCAAGTATTTTCTCTTTTGTTAACTTAATCCACAGTTTTTAATTATTCTACATATTTAGTTCGATTTCTACATTTTCTTTATTGCTATTATTGTTGTGTATACAGTGACAAACAAGAAGAACATTTGAATAAGTTGAATATTAGCTATTCTGAACATAAACTGTAAAAAGCTCATTCCAATCATTATGCATTGAATATAATCCAGCAGTATTGTAGTATATGAATAAAAAAAGCTCATTTTAGAGCTAGAACAGGTTTAACGCTGAATACAAAACGATCTTTTAAAAGTAAAACTGTTGTATTTTCTGCCATGAACGTGTGCTACAGTTTAACTTATTGTCGTACTATTTTGTTTGTTCTGCCTTTGATAATGCTGAAATATTGTTCAAGTATTTTCTCTTTTGAAAACTTACTGCACAGTTTTTAAAACTATGCTATAAAAGCTAACTAGAGCTAGAACAGGTTCAACGCAGAATACAAAACTTTCTTTTGAGAGCTACCATGTTGTTCTTTCTGACATGAGCATGTGCTACATTTAAATAAGTTCCAATTTTTATATTTAAACATGATTCATTATGATTTATCAATTTTGAATGATTGTACATGGAATTGTAAAACGAACTGTACAAAAAAGGATTACATTTATATTGCAAAGAAATAAATTTAGTCATAACCATGACGGAAGTGTTGATCTTAACATTTAATTGCTTTGTGCTATTTAGCGCTTATTCTTATATAGTTACATTTGTTCATGGGAGAAATGTGTACGAGAGAGTAATGTACTAGAATGAAAATGACTAATGTGACATGAAGATAGACAAGAGACTGCAATGGAGAGTTTAATGGAGAAAGAAAAAGAGAGATAGAAAGAGAGATCGATAGAAATAGAGAGAGAGGGGGATAATCTTGTTTGCATGAGAAAGCTAGAGAGAGAGAGAGAGAGAGAGAGCAAGATAAAGAATTGAGAAGAAATTGTACATAGTGCTTTGTGTGCCCCCTCCCCCAAAGAAGTATACAAATATACTTTTGATCATTGACAACAATATCCAATCAAACTTAAATCACATATTAAGTACAACGTACAGTATACAGTTTTAGACTTAAAGGGCATTCTCTAACAAATTAATGCATTTCTTTCATTCTGTGAAAGATGAAAGATAAATTCCGGGATGGGGCAGAGTGATGTGATCAATGTAATTTTTTTTACTCTATTACTCTTTGAATATATTGACCTCTTTGTATAGAGAGATACTAATAAGAGCGAATAAAAGAAATAGAAATCATGGGAAACAATTCCGGAAATCAGCATAAAATAATGATTACTATTTGAAATTCCAAATAGCTTAAAGGTACTTTGTCCCTTTGGCAGCCAACCTCAAATGCTGTAGAACTTTGCAGGAATTATGAATATATCATGTATGTCCTATCTGTGAAATTTAAACATTAGCAGTGTCCTCATATTCAAATTATGCAAGGAAACCCAATTATTTGCTAGCCTTCACTGTCAGACACTAGTGAGTGACTGACTGGCTTTTTTTTCTTCTTTGGTAATAAGATTTAGGGTACATGAGCATTTGTCTACATCAATAACCCACTTCTTGTGATGGCCAAGATTAAACTGATTGAATCTTTGCGCTGCATAAAACTTATGACCATTCGGTACAATTGTCTGAAAATCAAGACTATTACTTTTGGGCTCTATAGCCCTAAAGTCGATTTGACAACTAATAGTCGTTATTTTCCCACTTGAAGAAATTTTCAAGCCCCATTTTTTTTAGGGAAGTTCTAAATTGGTATTATCTTTCAAATGCATTTGGAATTTAACTTGTTCATTTTGTTGGCCTGCAAATGGGACATAGTACCTTTAAAGGAAACATGAAAAATACCTTGGATATTATAAACGATGTACTTGGTTAATGCTTTAAGAATAACCCTTACATAATAATAAATTGTCGTGATACATTATGATTGAAAAGAAATTGCTGATAAATTGAATGAGTTTTTTGTAAATATTGGAAGTGAAATCCGTAAAGCATAACATAATACTATTAATTAATGCTAAAACAAAAGCAAACGAAAATTCAAATTTGATATTTCATCATCACAAACTTTGCATGCGTCTGCTTTTTATTTCAGAAAGTCTGAATGACAACACGCTCCATCCGGGCTACACCATGCGCGATACGCCCTTTTACAAGCTTTATGCGCGGAAGCGTATCTATTTTACTCTAAGCAGAAGGGCGTTACGAGGCTTGCGCCCTTTAGCTTGAAAGAAGACACGCAATAATCCCGGCACTAAATCGCCTCAAACTTTTATAAAACTGACTTATTTCCGGAAAAAAAATGTGTGGCCGTGTTCTGCCTTAACACTTCTATTAGTCTTTTAAGTTTTAAACCAAATTGCGAGACGGAAAGCAGTTTAAATATGAAACAAATCTGTAAATGCGAATAACTCGAAAAGTAGTTTTCGAGTCGCTCGCGTGCTAACGCCCTTCTGCCAGCCGTGCAACGAAATCAATTCATACAACGTTATTATGGTTATTATACATGCAAAAGTTCAAAATCGTGACATCGTTCACTACAAAGGCATTAAATTACGGTCAGATGAGCATATTCCGATACCTTATTTGTGATACTGCCAGGAGATATTGGCGTGGGTTCGAGGGGGTGGAGCCCCCGAAAGCTCAAGGGTTTTAGGCATTTAATTACGGTCAGATGAACATATTGTGATACCTTATTTGTGACACTGGTAGGACATTAATCGGCGTGAGGTTCATAGGACGGAGTCCCTAGAAGCAGAGGTTGTTTTTTTTTGCATTTTATAGCGGTCGGATAAGCATTCACGAGCCCGCTTTAGGGCCCTAAGTAGGGTCCAGGGGGCAGACCAACCGGAAGTTTGGGGGGTTTTAGGCATTTAATTACGTTCAGATGAGCATATTTTTATTCTCGAGGCCCCTGAGCCCGCCGTTCCGCGGGCCCTGACAAATGTAGTCCTCTAAATAATCATATTTCTTGCCTGACTGTAAATTTAGGAATTTGTCATTTTTCCAACTACCTATAAAAATGTATAATTTACTAAAATATGAGGGAAATTATCTGATTTAAACAACATTTGTAAATCACCGGGATTTAGTGGTATTTGGGGTGGGGCACCCCCCCCCCCCCCC
>BEXV01000880.1:59354-72198 GCA_003118195.1 Hemicentrotus pulcherrimus
GAAGAAAGAAAAAGAAAAAAAGAGGGAGGAGAGAGAAGAAAGAAAAAGAAATAAAAGGGGGAAAAGAGGGGAAAAAAGAGTAAAAGGGAAAAAAGAGTAAAGGGAAAAAAAAAGAAACGGGGGTGAAAGAGATGAGAGTGAGGAAAGGTAAGAGCCTGAGAGAGAAGGAGTGGGAGTCAAAGTGAAAAGGTGGTTGTTGGTTGGAGTCGTCTCGTCGAGGGAGCAAGAAAGACACGGGTAAATATGTTGCTATGTCGGTTCAGCTGTGTCGGTATTCTAGCTCGATCCTCGTGTACTACTGTATATCAATGCAGAAGTCGGTGAGATGTATATTGTCGGTCGGCCGACAAGTTTTTTTTTTCCACTACAAACTGTGACTTTTTATCCGCTGTGACGACTTCAAGAGTGAATAAAACTACAATACCTGTATTTTCTCGAAGTTTCACTTTCCTATAATATCAGCTATAGAAATCGGAGGTTTGAAATCTAAAGTCAACAACGGTACGACGAATCGTTTTCCTTTCTCTATATTGTGATGAAACGTCAAAACTTCCGCGCTTTTCGCGAGTGGAGGAGAATCTGAATTCAGACAAAGATTAACAATCGAGAACGGTACAGCAAATCGTCTTCTTTTTATAATAATTAAATGAAACGTCAAAGCTTTCGCACTTCGCTCGGGAGGGAGGGAAAACCTCATTTAGACGAGTCGGGAACGGTACAACGAATCGTCTTCTTTCTCTAATATTTTAAGGAAACGTCAAAGCTTCTGCGCTTTGCGCTAAAGGGGGAAAATGAATTCAGACAATAAAGGGCTTATTAACAGTCGAAAACGGTACAAACGAATCGTCGTCTTTCTCTAATAACTTAAAGAAACGTCAAAGCTTCCGCGCTTCGCGCGAAAGGGGGAAACTGAATTTAGACAAGGATTAACAGTCGAGAACGGTACAGCAAATCGTCTCCTTTTCACCAGGTCTACCTAATTTAGATAACTTCTTCAAAGAGGCATCTGTAAAATTCGAAAAAATGATCAGAAGTGCGGTGGATAATTTCATTGCTAAGTTGAAGGATCTTGAAGCGAATGTGGGAGCCTCGTTAGAGTTTGAGCGTGAACGTGTCGATGACCTGGAAAAGAATTAAAAAGAAAATGGAAAAGCAAATCGGTGAAATGAGAAAAAGAAATATCCACCTTCAAGGTTCAGATTGATAAGTATGAAAGTGATGCAAATAAAAATGAGCGTTTCTCCAGGCGAAATAACATTCGACTTGTAGGGATCCCTGAGCCTCCAGATCGACATCATGATGATTGTATCCAGATAGCTGAAAGCATCATTCGCACCCATTTCGACAGACAAAGCAGAGTTGAGCACGCCCACAGAGATGGAAAAAAGGTCGAGGATAGGCCACGCCATGTCCTGATGAAGCTGCTATCCTATCGAGATAAAGTAAACATAATGCAGAAACATAGAGAGGCTCTGAAAGATAAGAATTTCTTCATTATAGATGACCATACGCCCGTCGACCTGAGAGAAAAGCGAAAATGGAGCAAACAAGTCCGAGATCTATACCAAGCAGGCGCTAGACTCCGATTTTACGCTGGAAAATGGCGCCAAGCGGGTGGTACGCCATATACGGTTGAATAAGTATATTCCTCTTCATCTTTGTCCATAATGATGGGAAATTATACTTGGAGATGCTTTTATAAGCTCATTATATTCTTCATACCCGAAAGAGTTATGATGATTTAAGCTCATGTCGGAATGTATTATGATAATTTCTGATACTTCGTCTTCTCGTGATACAGAGTAAGAGTTTTAAGTACTCTTTGTTTATAGTTCAATTCAAAGAAAACTTAGTGTTTTCTTTTTGTTTTTGAAACATTTTTTTGAAAATCATACATCGATTAGCTGGGAATGTATATTACACTTTGGGTTTGGTTTTGCTTGATGGGCTTTTCTAGATGTATTTGTACATACAAGCATTTAAGCTCATGTCTGAATGTATTACTTCGTCTTCTCGTGATACAGAGTGAGAGCTTTAAGTGCGCTTTGTTTATAGTTCAATTCAAAGAAAACTTAGTGTTTTCTTCTTGTTTTTGAAACATATTTTTTTTTATCATACATCGATTACCTGGGAATGTATATTACACTTTGGGCCTGGTTTTGCTTGATATGCTATTCTAGATGTATTTAATATTATAGGCATTTAAAGGTACTATGTCCCTTTTGCAACCAACCTCAAATGCTGTAGAACATTGCAGGAATTATGAATATGTCATGTATGTCTTATCTGTGAAATTTAAACGTTAGCAGTGTCCTGATATTCAAATTATGCAAGGAAAGCCGTTAACTTGCTAGACTTCACTGCCAGACACTACTGAGTGACTGACTGGCTTTTTTTCTTCTTTGGTAATAACATACATGAAATGAGCTGTAAAGGGTACATGAGCATGTGTCTACATCAATAACCCACTTCTTGTGATGGCCAAGATTAAACTGATTGAATCTTTGGGCAGCATACAATGACCATTCGGTACAATTGTCTGAAAATCAAGAGACTATTACTTTTGGGCTCTATAGCTCTAAAGTCGATTTGACAACTAATAGTCTTTATTCTCCCACTTGAAGACATTTTCAAGCCCCACGTTTTTAGGGAAGTTCTAAATTAGTATTTTCTTTCAAATGCAGTTGGAATTTAACTTTTTCATTTTGGGCCTGCAAATGGGACATAGTACCTGTAAGCTTATGTCGGGATGTATTGTGATAATTTGTGATATTTCATGTTCTCGTGATACAGAGTGAGAACGTTAAGTGTTCTTTGTTTATAGGTCAATTTAAAGAGAACTCAGTGTTTTCTTCTTGTTTTGAAACATTTTTATCATACATCGATTACCTGGGTATGTATATTACACTTTGGGGGGTAGGTTTTGCTTGGTATGCTTTTGTAGATGTATTTATACATACAGGCATTTAAGCTCATGTCGGGATGTATTATGATAATTTGTGATAATAATAAGTATCGAATATTTAGGAGCGCTAAAAACAAAAAGTACCATAGCGCTTACAAATACAATTATATTTAAAGAAGACAAGACATTGCAGTACAGGAAATATATAACATAGATCATTGGGGGAAAAGGTGAGTTTTGAGGGATCTTTTGAAAGTGGCAAGACAGGTAATTTCCCTTATGGAAAGTGGGATGCTGTTCCATGTCTTTGATGCAGCTACTGCAAAGCGTTTTTCAGCTGCTGATAGTTTAGATTTGGGAATGTTAAGCTTACATGTGTCGGTTGCTGAACGAAGATTACGAGTTGGTGTATATATTTGGAGGGTGTCATTAAGATATTCAGGTGCCAGATGATGGAGTATTTTAAAAGCATACAGACAAAATTTAAACAGAACACGTTAATTGGTGGAGAGGTAACCAGTGGAGCTCCTTAAGTAAAGGTGAAGTATGACTTCTTGATCCAAGGCCAAAGATTAATCTAGCGGCACGATTCTGGACAGTTTCAAGTTTCCTTCTATCTTTAGCAGATAAAACAGTATAAAGACTATTGCAGTTATCCAATCTAGAAATAATAACATCTCGGACAGCATGGTGACATGTCTTTAAATCAATAAATCTGCGAATCCTCCATAAATTGCGGAGATGAAAATTACTATGACGTACTACTTTGTTTACTTGAGAGGTCAATTTGAACATATTATCGATGCATATACCAAGATCAGTAATTTTAGGAGAGAGAGGAATGAATTGATTGTTTACTTTAAGCTGTATATCTGATATATATTGCAGATGGCGGGAAGAAGAACAGAAGGCCATGAATTAAGTTTTGTTATTATTAAGTTGGAGATAGTTCGACGACATCCAAGTGCTGATCTCTGCAATACACAGTGAGATTTGATGGAGTGTTTCGTTTAATGTTTTCCAAAGAGCGTGGATCAAAAGAAGTGAATAACTGAATATCATCAGCATAGCAAATATACTGTAAACCATAATGTATTAATAATGTCAGATATTGGGGTGATATATAAACTAAAAAGGATCGGTCCGAGAACTGACCCTTGAGGAACTCCAAAGTCAGATACCCATGGGTCAGATAATTCCCCAGCTACATTTATCCTGGATGACCAACCAGTTAGGTATGACTTCATCCAACTAAGAACTACACCGGATATATGGAAACGAGACTCTAAACGATTAATATCACATGATCGACCGTATCAAAAGCTGCACTAAGGTCTAATAAGACTAAGAAAACTGACCTTCGTTGATCAAAAAAATGTTAAAACGTCGTTCTGTAGCTTCAAAAGAGCTGTTTCAGTGCTGAAATTGGACCTGTAAGCTGATTGCATTGGATCATATAAGCTGTTATCGTTTAAGTGGTCTGTAAGTTGAATAGCTACTACCTTTTCTATCAGTTTGGCAACATGTGAAAGATTACTAACAGGCCTGTAGTTACGTAAAGTATCCTTATCTAAGTTGAGTTTCTTGATGATAGGTACAACTACAGCCTCGTGAGCAGCTTCTGGGAAAATACCAGATGCTAAAGAACTGTTTACAATACAAGTTAAGGCAGGAACATTACAATTGATAAGTTTCTTCAAAAGCCAAGTAGGTTGAGCATCTAACATAGAAGTAGCATTAGACATAATTATAATGCGTTTGATATTATCTTCGCTGACAGTTTCAAACTCATTCCAATCATTCTCACAAACAGTATTGCGAATCTTATACAGCCTTCACTACTTCGTGGAGGTGTGCCTGTGACATTGTTGTGAATATCACTTATTTTATTGACAAAGATCAAAGCAAAACGGTTTGCTAAGTCAGTAGGTTTGTCATACATAGGGAGAACTTTTACATTCTTGTGGAGTAGGTTATCAACCGTTTGAAAAACAGTTTTGGCGTTAGCTTTACAGAGTAATTCCATTATGTATTTTTGCTTGGTCTTAACAATGATGTCATTAACATGCCTGTTATAGCTGGCTTAAAAGCTGTGTGATCTGTCTCAGAAGAGCTTTTGATCCATTTCCGTTCAGCCCGTCTTCTTACACGGCGTGCAACAAGGATCTCATCATTGAACCAAGGATTACGAACCCTAGTGACCGGAGCGAAGAATTGATTTCTGCGGGGCAAACTCGTCGACACAGGTTGCCACGGCTGTGGTATAGGCAGCAAGAAGTGAATTGACATCTCCAGTCATAGAAAGCGGGTTGTTGACTCTAACAACCAGTGCTTCTTTGAAGCCTTCGACGTCCATCTCTTTGAAGTTCCGAAAAATCTGCTTTTCTCTGCACATCACTGGCTTGGGACACTTCAGTACAAAGAGTATACAGTGATGATCAGACATAAGGTTGCGGTGTATGACAATGTCCTCTGTCGACGCAGTCATGGATAGAACTAATGTCTGTAGAGGATTGTCCCTGTAGATTACCCTCATTCCTGGTCATGACAAGGTCCAAAGTGTGACCCATGTTATCGGTAGCATCATGGACGTCTTGAGACAGGTTTGCTAATTCTATGATGGAAAGGAACTGGGCTACCTCAGACTTTGAAGGCATATCGACATGGATGTTCGAGGAGAACTCGTCCAGATAGCCTTGATATCTCAGAGGTAAGATCATCAAGTTCTTGAAGAAAGTCTGCACTACGAAACCGATTACGTGAAGAAGGTGGGGGTCGATACACTACCAGGAAATGAATCGAACCTGTTTTATTAACAACGTGTGCGAGTTCAAAAGTGGAGAAAGTCACAGATTCACAACCCTTCAGATGTAGTTGAAGTGGAGACTTGAAAATGACTGCAATGCCTCCATGCAGCGGCGTACGCAGGATTTTTTCAAGGGGGGGGGGTCTACAATCAGGCCCAAAATTTCGCAACGACTCAGCCAGCCGCTGAATAAGNTTGGAGATCCAGAACAATAAAACTCTTGTGGTACTATATAAATTATGTGTTTCATGACCGTCCTATTAAATTAAACACTTTCTTTATGAATATCTTTACATATTTATTCACAAAAGACTTTAGCACTCTCGTTCGTTTACAAAATACCACCATGCTCCTATTACTCCGTATTCCATAATTATGAATACAATTAATATAATTTTTTTTTTATTTTTACGAACTATAAGAAGCAAAGCCGTCGATTCTTTTACATTGTTGGGGAGGAATTATCTTAGTTAAAAGCGCTTCATAGGATCTTAGCCGGCTCCCCCCCCCCTGCGTACGCCCCTGCCTCCACGAGGGTCGGTCGGCCTTGGAACATTCATAAACGTGTTTCCAGGTGGAGAGCATTCGGCGATGACGACTGGGTCTTCTGCTCTAAGCCACGTCTCAGTTATAAACATTATTACATATATCTTTAAACAATACCCATATATCTTTTCGGTATTAGTATTAACAACAATTAGGTTATCATGATTGATTCCTCTAACACAAGTTTTGTCGTTTAGACCAAACTGAGAAACAATCACATGGATTTTATGTTGAGTTCTTCGGCCTCCCCGTTTACACCTATGGGCTCTCTTTCTGAGTTTGGGGTTACGAATTATTCCTAGGCTAATGATTTTTCTCATAACATCGGGATGAAGGAAATGCCATTTTTGCTTAATTTGCAAAGCATTTAATTGCGAAAGATCGAGTCTAGTGTAAGATTCATCATTTACATTATGAACTAAAGTTCTTCCAGCTGGGAGTGTTTGTTTATACTCCTCAGATGTAACGGGTCCAGGATTCGGACTGACATCACCCGACATAAGTAGTTGTAATCTAAAAGTTGCATGAGTATTGGAATAGTACAAGATACACGATCCAATATTTTTAATCTTAGATGGTGACATTAGACTATAATTGCTATAATTAACCACTACACGGCAATTTGCAACAGATGTACTGGTCAATGCAGCAATCAGAACAAAGGTGACATATCTGGCTATCTCCATTGTTATACTAGAGCCTTAATCCCATTACAACGAGTATTGTACTTTGTAACATCAATATATAATATTTTGAAGCCATCGTATATTTGCTAACGAGGGTAGCAAACGAGCTCATTTGATCTCTTTAAGTGATAATTGTGGAACTGGGGCTTACTTATAAAACCCATGCACTTTAACAAATTTCTTGATGAAAACATAGGGATTAATAATTTTAAATGAATATTTAAAAGAATAAACATCGTGATGCAATAGATCGAGAAAAACAAGCGAATGAGCAAACTGGCAAACATTGATTATAACTGCATGTATATTAAATAGGCAGCTAGTGTGCACAGACTGCAAACAAGAGGCATAACAGAGAGAGATAGAGAGAGAGAGAAAAAAAAGAGAGAAAGAGAGAGAGAGAGAGAAAGTGAGATAGAGAAAGTTTCAAATTGGACAGTAGAGTGATAAAGTGTTGCATTCGCTTCTTTTCTCCATCTCTCTCTCTCTCTCTCTCTCTATATATATATATAACTCTCTTTCTCTCTCTCTCTCTCTCTCTCTCATTATGAACCTCTTTCTCTCTATATGTATTTATCTCCCTCTCTATCTCCCATACTGACTCTTTTATCTCGTTCTCTCTCTGACTATTTTCCTCTCTTTCTCATTCTGACTCTCTCTCTCCCTCTCTCTTTATCTGACTCTCTCTCTCGTCTGCTCTATTGTGCGTTAAAATCATAAGGGGACTTTAGTTGTACTTGCCCAAATACATAAACTTAAATGACAAGAGATGGCCAGTTGAATTTTTTTGGGGTAATATTATTTTATTAATCAATTCTTTAAATGAAAATTCATTTCTTCTTTATCAATAACTAGTACTGTCATAAATTTATATAAACTCACACTATATAGTTACAAAGTGGAAGAAGTATAAAACAATATATATATAAGGAATATGGCTATATCGATAATATGAATGTATAATTATTTTTTTTTAGTAAAGTAAAAAGTATTTATTTTTGATAAACACATCAATATAAAATAATGTTTTGTACTATTTCACTATTCTTTTGTGTCAATACTATACAACCACAAGTACCAAACTTTGTGACCATGAATACATCTCTGTATCCACTAACCAGGCTATCAAATGAGTTGTATATATCTAATACATATGAATATGTCATGTATGTCCTATCTGTGAAATTTGAATATTAGCAGTGTCCTAGTACTCAAATTATGCAAGGAAACCTGTTTACCTTCTAGACTTCACTATCAGACACTATTGAGTTACTGACTCATCTTTTTTTCTTTGGTAATAACATACATGAAATAAGTTGTAACAGGCAGCTAGGCTAAAGCCGGGGTAATAATTAATGTGCCTCTAAATAGAATTTCTAGATAGACGGCACTATAGAGCCTATACCGGTAATTGTTATTAATTATTACATGAGCAATTGTATACAACAAAAACCCACTACTTGTAATGGCCAAAATTAAACTGATTAAATCTTTGTGCAGCACAAAACGTACAACCATTCGGTAAAAGGGTCTAAAAATCAGACTATAACTTAGGTAATTGCAATCACTTAAGTCGATTAGACAATTAATGGTCGTTATTTTGCCACTAAAAGCCATTTTTAAGCCCTTTCATTTTGAGGGGAAGTTCTAAATTAGTATTGTCTTTCAAGTGCCGTTGGAATTTAACCTTTCATTTTTTTGGCCAACAAATGGGACATAGTACCTTTAAAGTATTAAGGTCATATGAAGCTTATATACACCAAAGTTTAGACGATTTCTTACCAGAGCAATTTTAGAGCTTTTGAGAGCTAAATCTCTCATCACTCCCATGTATTATTTTAGGTGAAGTAATGGGTAATCAAATTTCACTTAGATTTTAGCTTCTAAAATAGGTCTGGTGTGCATTCAAAACTATTGGATGTAATGAATGCTTCCCTCTGGGAATACTCTTTTGACCGATTCACTTGACCAAGATTAGATGATGTACCTCCAATGTCAGGACTATTTTCGGTTGAGAAAAGGTTTGGAGTACCGCATGACAGAGGGCTTTCAAATGACCTTTCTAAAATGGTTTTCTTCTTGCTTGTCATGGGTGTGCTGGACATTTTCCAGGAGCTGGCTCTCTGCAGGAACAGTTGTCGAAGGGGAGTGGTTCTTTGTCTGCTGTGAAATACTCTTGAGTTTCTGATGACTGGGATTGAAGAGTGCTGAGAAGGGATCACTGGATCATCTGGTGCTTGGGAGAAGAGACATGGAGTTCTTTGATGTGGACTTTGTAGATCTTCACAGAAATTCTCACTAGCAGACCCCTGGCTAGTTTGGTCATTTGGCTTGTTCACGCTCAGTTTCTGTCCGCTTAGATTGAAATCTAGTCTCAATTGAGGAGTTGCTCTGTGTTGAATGGGCAGTGAGTTGTCAGTATCATCCGTACATAATCCGTCTACATTTTGAGATCAATACCTTTGAGATGTGAGGTGTCTTGACGGCATTACCGGGAGAATGGGGGATTGTGTTTGGGAGAAGAGGAGCGGACTTTGGCTGCAGTCTTCACTCCAGGCAGAGTCTAATTCCACCTCTCCAAAAGTGGAACCGTTACATGATCTTTTTTCATTTTGCAAGGAGGTCTTTGAAAGGACCCTGCCATCATCACACACATTGTCATCCATACGTTTCCTGCCTCTGTTGTTCAAATCTTCAAGTTTATCCTTTCCTCCCTCTTGCGCTGTATTGCACTGGATGTCATTCACTGGACTTTCTTTACATTCTCTTTCTTTTGAATAGCACATGTCAGTCTCAGTATCTCCTTTAACTAAGCCACTTGTTCCAGCTGTATTACACATGCTGGAGTTTATTCCACTTTCTGTCCTTTCACTGTAATAGGAAAACTTGGCACAAATATAATTCTCTTCTGTACTTCCTGTTTCACCATTTGGTGCACTTGACCTTCCATACTTTGAGACTGTTGTTATCTCCTTATCACTGCCAATGGTGCCAATACATGTATTATCTTTTTGAGCTGGATGTCTCCTCCTGCCGACTTCCCTATCCTTCGACTGTGCATGTTCCTCCTCTACGTCATACAGGAACTGATTCAGGTCTTCTGAGAAGGGTAGATCCTCAGGAAATTCATAACACGTACTTTCACGAGAGAAGTCTGGCTGAGAGGTTCTGTTGGCTTCATCACCATCTCTGTCTTCTTCATTGCAAGAGGGGACAACGTTGACAGCCTTGTTATCCAGGCAAGGTGATCTTCTGGGAGTTTTACCGAGATGTTGAATGGGTTCATGGTAAGACCACCCATCAAAGCTGTTCTCCTCCAACCACTTGTTCATGTACTTTTCGCATTCTTGAACCATCGATGAATCATTGATGCCCACGAAATCCTCTCCAAGGCCCTTGTTCCTTGAAACAATGGTCATGCCTGCATCCTTGCTTCTACCATCGATACCACAGGTGTCAACAAAAACACCCTCCGTCCGCCTACTATCTTCAGGTTTATTCAATGCACATTCATCCTCAGCATTATTCACAATGGCCACACAACTACCTGACTTTTGAATGCTCTCCCTACAACCTTCTGCTAGTTGGTCACCTTTGATACACATATTTCCAGCATTTGGAATACATTCTTTGACTGATGTTGCTTCATGTATGTTGTGTATGCTAGTTTCTGGATGGCTGATGATGTTATCAATGGTGCATAGTGGCAGATTATATGACTCTTTGTGCGTTTCACAATGCACAGATTTTACATGTTTGGTGCCACTGCTATCACTTTGATACGAATACCTTGGATGATCAGGACCGTTAGACAGTCTACTACAGATGGCTCCGTTTATTGCGGACATATTCTTATCACAGCTTAGTCTAAAACTAGGAAAACTACAGCTCAAGAATGTCTCTCCTAAGAATGAGGTTTCCTGGGAACGTTCATCACAAGTTGCATCTCTTTTTGAGCAAGTCAAATAAGTCAAATCTATACCCTCTGGCATATTTACCTCTCTCTTTTCAGAGTCGTAAATTGTTTCTTGGACATTCACAGATTTCACCCCTTCATTCTTGTTTTGAGGGACAGCAATTAAAGGGCATATATCACACTCATCTTTACTACAGCATTGCACATACCCTCCCTTCTCAACAAGTTGACCATTCGTATTGGACATGATATTAGA
Source organism: Hemicentrotus pulcherrimus (assembly GCA_003118195.1). Taxonomy (NCBI): domain Eukaryota; kingdom Metazoa; phylum Echinodermata; class Echinoidea; order Camarodonta; family Strongylocentrotidae; genus Hemicentrotus; species Hemicentrotus pulcherrimus. The sequence continues at coordinate 70,470 of BEXV01000880.1, forward strand.
TAAGTACTGTACTATAGTTGGAAAGTTCCATTTTTGAAATGGGGAGGTCATTTGCACTGCAACTAAATTTTCATGATCCCTTGCCACAACATTTGCTAAAGATGCATATGAATCAGTGTAATCATTACTCTGAACAGAGAAGTTGGCTGATGTCTTGAATCCAAAGTAGAAGGGATGCCCTACAAGTGTTTTTGTAACCGAGGCATGAAGAAGTTCCAACTCATTGCAGCCTGTCTGATGATGTACTGCATGCTGTATAAACCTGTAAAAAAACACAAAACAAAATAACGAAAAAATAATGGCTTACCTTTCAAGATTATTATCTTAATGATTGTATACATACTAAGTTAAGAACAAATATTTAATCATGTACCATCAAAACTAGAGAAATTAAATACTCAGCTAGTAAAATGGGTTCAACGATATTTTCATAAATCAAATCACAGCTGGACTGTTCCTTTTGAGAAGTTCTTAAGGTTATATGGTGGTAAATTTATTTTTGTCAGTAATCATGCAATTGATGAACTACCAAAAATCGAGGATATTCCTCTATTTTATGTTGCCTTATTGAAAGCATGGTTAAACACAGATACCGTATTCATTGTGCATTGGTTACTAATGACAGAAGTCAGGTCAGTATACTGAAGCAGAGTGTCTGGAATAATAAGTTCATTGTGGTTAATAAAAGGTCAGTATACTGCAGAGCTTTACATGAGGCAGGGCTTTGTATATACCAATTGTTTGATAACAATGGAAAAATTCTCCATTTTGATTTTTGGAACGAAACAGTTGTTTCAAACAAATATTTTTTACAATATATGGCAATAGTGAACTCTGTGAAAAAAGATTGGAAGTGTGAATTTGTTCCCTGATATTCAACATTTTTTTAGATAGAGAATATGAAGAGCACTCACAATTAGAGTTCCTGATATCTGAACTATATAAACTCAAGTCCAAAATAGTGTACAAGGGTTTTCTTTCTGAAGTAATAGCAAGACCAGTTTGTGAACTATTGTTCTCTAGCACCTTTGATATTCAAGAAAACGACTGGTCACAAATCTATATTTTACCTTTCAAGTGCACAATTGAAGTAAAATGAGCGTTTTCCAATTCAAACTGTTACATAACATACTTTATACTAATAACAGATTGTATAAGATGAAATTAGTTGAATCAGAGATGTGTACCTTTTGTAATTCAACTTCAGAAACACCTGTTCATTTATTTTATGACTGTGATGTTGCTTCTAAGCTTAGACACGAACTTGTTGATAATATTGGCACGAAATTTGAAGTTAAGTTTGAAGATCTCAGTAAGAAAAGAATGATGTTTGGATTCATCAAAGATTGAAAAGGGCCCAATATGAGGCTATTGAATCACTTGTTGCTAATGTTTAAAAGATAAATTTATATTCAAAAATGTAAAAACGCAAAACCATGTTTAAGTGGGCTAATGTCTTTTGTCAGTAACACAAAATATATAGAACTTAACATTGCAAAACAGAAGATTGAAGGAATGCACTATAAGAAATGGTCCCCTGTGGAAAAGGTATTTTGATTTTAATCCTATGAAATACACTGTAGAAAAGAAAGTGTTACCCACTATTTTTGTATTGTTTGACGTTTTCATCTGTTCTCATCTTTTGTAATTATTGTGCAGTGATTTTCATGATTATTGTCATCATGATGTTTATACGAATTACTTGATAAATAAAAGTTCTAAAAGATTT
>BEXV01000880.1:144527-155982 GCA_003118195.1 Hemicentrotus pulcherrimus
TTTACCCGAGATTCTGGAGGAATGCCGTGTTCTCAGCAGTCGGGCTTCCAGTTCAACTTCATTTTCTTCCTTCTCGTAGTTGGGTGTCTTCATCTTGGTTCATACTGAAATTCAACTTGTGTATGGTTGCAATGAATAAACAAATCCATTAGTGATTGAAGTTTATTAAAATGAAGGGTTTTTATCATCATTGCTTACAGCAAATATCATCACTAAAGAGGATGTTGGCTTCTGAGAGTGTGAGCAGAGAAGAGAAACCCGATACCAATCACATCTTTGAGAACGGTAGCACCCAGAATTCCAATTCACTAGACAAAGACGCTACGATATCAACCAAAGAAGACATCTCCAATGAAGTAAGTCTTTCTTTAAATCATGGTTGTTTGAGCCTAGCCATCACAGAATCCAAATATTTTAAATGATGATTTTCTTAACTACAAATAATTTTGGATGATAATTTTACTAGGAGCTTGTTTCTAGTTCTGACATTGCTTTTGGAGAGAAATTGTCTAAAAATGGATTCTAACTTGTATATCAGATAATAGAAAGGTTGTATGAACCAACAAAATAGAAGGAAATTAATGAACATGAGCTAGAAATCATATTTTCTGCACACTACATCTCTTATTGACATGTTGAACACTACATGTTATGTATTGGGGTCAGAACTATCAGGTCTATTTATTTTTCTTTCTTTGCTCGATACTCTGCTTTTAAACAATTTTGGTAGCAGATTTCCTTATTCAGTCTTGGAATACGAAGAAGAAAAATGTCCCCCGCTAAAGATATTGAATACAAATACACATTATATTGTACCACTTTGAAGCCTTGTATACATAATAATTAATGATATTGCTTAAATAAATTTGATAATACTTACTGGTATCCATGGCTTCGGTACATTTGTCTAAATCTTATAGTCTTGCCGTTTGATGTTACCTTTGTTGTTTTATTATATTGCTTTCATATTATGATGTTCGTATTATAATGTAAATTTTAATGTGATTACTGTGTAAAACAGACAATATCAGCATTAAGGTGCATGTCATGATGTGTTTATATTTTAATAAACCAATTCAATTCAATTCAAGTTTTTAATCATGCACTTTTGTCCTCTTGTATCTCCCTTTGACTAGAAATGTGACTCAAGTGCAATCAACAGTGATGACACACCCGACAATGACGTGTCCTCCCTGAAGACCAGTCCATCTCTGAGAAGGGATGATAGCAGCGAGGTTCTCTCTGCATCCCTCATGAACAATGCGGTAGAGAGTGTAGCTACAGAGTGGCAGAGCTTCAGGCATATAAGACAGTGCTCCTGCTCCTCTCCATTTGACTACTTCAGCAGAAAGGTTAGCATTTTAAAGAAGAGCTTGGTTTTGTAGTCTGTTCACTCAATTCTCAATTAAGAGGTTTTGGGTTCTCATCCTTATCTGGTGTGTATATCCTGAAGCCAGGTATAACAAATATAAAGTTGTCTCCTATTTAAAGTCAATTGGGTTTTAGGTTATGTTTTAGGGTTAGAGTGACCGTTAGGTAAAGTGTGGGATCCAGGGTCTAAGTTAAAAATATGATTAATGTTAGAATTTACCTTGGAGCAATTGTTGCAGGAGCATGTTTAGTACAATTCATATTGTATGTCACTGAGTGATTTCAAGTTGGGTGTTAGTGTTAGTGTTGGTGTTGGTGTTTAGAGCAGTCAAGAGCTCTTAAATCGCGCTAAAAATTAGCTGATGAAATTAAGAGCCTGATACCTATATCAATATCGATAGCTTAACACCAACTGTGACGTCGCCACACAGTCTTGATTTCACTTGATTTCACTTGATATCAAAACTAAAGATATCATGAAGGGTACAGAACAAATTTACACTTATTTCTCTGGTCTTTGCACAAAATAATATATGAATCATATAGTAAAGAACCTGTTTTACATATTTTTATTTGATCGTCAGACAAAAAAATAAGCGTCATTCGTGCATTGGTTTTGGTGCGGGTACTACACTTACACCGAACTGGAAATCAACATTTGCTTATTCCTTAATCCCTAGGGGCTAGTGTTAGTGTATAGGACATTTATACGTGAAATGTTAACACCAGCCACAAAGGTCGGTTCAGCAGAGGACAATTTTGCAAAATCGATAACACTAGCTACCAGAAGTTGACGATATTCAGAGGTCAATGCCTTAACACCAGCTAATATCCATTTCGGTGTTTAGGGCTGGTGTTAGAGTTTATTCAACACTAACACCAGCCCTAAACAACCAACTTGAAATCACTCACTGTTGGACTCTTGCATTTGTTTAAATTCCAGATATTTGCATTTTTTTCCTTCACAGTATCACTGTTGGAAGTGCGGTGAAGTCTTCTGCATCCGTTGTATAGACAAACAGACCCAGCTGCCCGGTCACGAATCCCAGCGTCCTGTCCCCGTCTGTCGGCCCTGCTACAGGGAACTAAAAGCAGGTTGCTCGGAGCCTAGCACGCCCTCACGCTCTCCGTCCATGGGACTATCACCCACGCGCATCTTAGCCGGGGGTCCATTATCGCCATCGTCGCCAATCACAAACGCATTAGGAGCCATCCAGATTCAGGAATGATGAGAGGCCGATGCTCCAGTCACATCGGAGAGACCGACACCGGATTGACAAGAACTAAACAGAGTATCAGCACCTTGAATGTGCGAGATTCATCGATCATTGGTTGGTTTGGATTCAGGCTTTCTGATGCGGCTGGGGTATTAGTGCAGTGATGATACAAGAAAATCCTCAGCTGCTTATCTAATATTTTCTATAGAATACAGCAGAGAGTAGATTAAATATATTTTTCTTCTTCTTTTTTTTTAGTGAGGCTTTCACATTTACTTTAAATTCTTTTCCATTCTTTTTCTTTTTCTCCTGCTTGAATCTGAATACATGGTTTAAATGCTCAGAATATCTTGTATCTTTTTACTCATTAATAATGACATACAATTTCAACTTTCTGTCAATGAAAATCAAGATCCAACACATTTGGAGTCGTTTTTATTTTTAGAAAATGTACAGACAATGCCAAAGTTTTTTTTCCAGAGGTTGCTATCAGTAGCGTTTCTATTCTCTGCATTTTTGAGGGATGACTTCATATCTGGTGCTCTTTCTTTTTGTAGGTAGTCTACCAAACAATTTTTCATTGATAAAAGATCCACCAACACTTTGAAACCTGTGCCAAAATAACGCAGACAACCTGGTCAAGGTCTGCATTGAAATAGAGGTCTTTTGCTTCACTTCATGCTTGGCTTGCCAGGGTTTGCCAGCTGGGCTACGTACACAGTTGCTTAGCTTGCCAAATTCAGTGTTTGAGGGTTTGTTTAAGTGCATTGCACAGTGGATGATAACATTCATTTTGTCAGAATTTTGTTGGTGCAACTTGGAGGTTGCCTTGTGATATGCTAGATGGTTTGGGGTGTCTGGGCTGCTGTGTATGTTAAGCCCGGCTTTAGAGAGTTGTAACCTCATCAGTGTGACTTGTGTGCAGCACACAATTCTTGCTACTGTACCTAGGGTATTTGGCAATAGAGGGCAGCACCAGCCATGGGTATATTTAGCAGAGGCACTTCAGTTTCCTGTACAAATACAATGGATCAAGAACTTGAAAGTCTAGTACAAATTATAGTTTCATTACCAATAAACTATAAGTAACAGATTATGATGGTGCCTACTTAGAGTTCATGAAACCTAAACAATAGTTTTGTAAAATAAGGAATTAGTTAACACTGCTGTAAATTCTCTTTGGAAGCTGGAAGATACCTATTCATATCATCTTCCCAAGTATCATATCTTTGCATGTGATGACTCGCAGTGTGAGAGGAAGGTTGCCATCTACTGTCTAACATCGTAATTGCGCTAGGGTCAATAGGTCTATTCTCCTTGGTTCTGATTGGTTGGTTAGTTGGTGGATAAACTGTGTACATGTACTTCATCGTATTTCGTATATCATTGGATAATTGTTTCACGCACAATTACTGAAAAAAGGACTGTCTGTTCTTTCACACTAAAGTTAGAAGCGTTGTAGAAAGGAGAATGTCTGATACGTAGTTTGTTGTTTAACTTTTGGATATCAATGGTGTTAAATCAGTCTTAAAAGAAATGGGATGCGCTGTTGTATGAAAGATGATAATGATGTGGGATTCCTGTCAAATTACTCCTTTGCAAATCATAATCTTTGGTTTAAGAGTTTAATCATCCTATGACACTAATATAATTATCTTTTCATATTTCCCATCGAAAATCTGCATGGTTTTTTTATCACTGAAAACGAATAAGATTTGTTGAAAATGTTATCAATATTTTTACCCCCTTTCATTCAGATTAATAGCAGTTCAACTACCTTCCCAAAAAGAGTATCTTTGATTTCATTGGAGAATTCTTACATAGCAGATTAAAAACTGCTCAATAATTATGTAGCTGCAGATGGGAGATCACATGACATTGAATTACCAATATTAAATCTCAAGTGGGATAATTCTAGTGATATTTTTGTATGAATCTAATGAGAAAGAAAAAAAACTTGCCAAGTCTTGTATGAATATGATGTAGTGTAATTGTATAATAGATATTTGATTATGGATATGAGCTAACATTCCCAGTTCACAAATGAGTGAACCTGTATTTAATAAGTAGATGTAAGATTATGTTGAATTTAAAGCATTAGTTGCATTATTTTTGCAAACAAATAATTTGTCAAACTTTGGTCAAGTTTTGATTAAATATAATGACCTTGTTATAATGTTTATGAAGCCATTTGTGATAATGATAAAGTTTATGAGAGCGAAATAGTGGGTGTTTGTATCGAAGCATCATTATGTCCATTAAAAGAACGCAAACACCAAAAAAGAAAAAAAATGATATAGGGAAGTTATCACCGTTTACTGTTAGCACTTTTCGGGCAACTTGTATGGAGAGGAATTTGTTGTGCAGATAAAATGTAGAGTCATAGAAAGATAAGGTCTTTAAAATGTGTATTTCTAGAAAATGTCAACTGCATAGTTATATGCATAGAGCCGTCCTGTATGTGAATAGCAAGTAAAACATTCCCTAGCGAAGGATTGGAATTGAGTCTCGTCTCCAGCCTGCATGCTCTGTTATAGAAACATATTTGGTTAATAGTAAAAGTGGAAGACCACCAAGAGATACTTTTTATACTAATGGTACACTCTAATGGCACAAAATTGGATACAGCAGGGCCCTGTTTGATAATTTTGTCAATTATTAACGAATGCTAAATTTCTATGATACTTTGCTCTTATCCAATCACACGCCATGATTTCAGTAGCTTATAAGTTATCATAGCTTGTTGTTGATAACAAGTTTCATGAAACAGAGACCTGGGCCAATTTACTGTGGGAATGTAGTCAGCTAAAGTCGCTATGCTACCTTCAATGTGTATTTTTCATTTAATTTGCAACAATTTGTGCTCATGAATTATATGGACTGTGATCATGGTATGAATAGAATCCTTATCATAATCAAGAGTGTGCAGTAGGAGACATGAAAGCGTGCTTTCTGAGGTGGATCCACTCTAAACCTTTGCTCTCTCTCTCTCTCTCTCTCTCTCTCTCTCTCCAAGTATGTGCTTTGAAATGAATAAAGTCATAAGTTTTGAAACATTCCTAGCCTATATGTACAAGTAGTTGGGTCTATGTAGGGTTTGACCAACCAAAAATTGCAACAAACTTTCTGCTGGACTTTTTTATGAGACTGGCTGCCATTTTGGATGCCATCTTGCTTTTCTAGGTTTCCTGGTGGCCACAAACCCATTGTAAGTGTATGGATGTATTCTTTGACCCCTCCCCCCCCCCCNTGTTCATTACCAGAACGTGAGGTGTAAGATTATTCCAAACACAGCACCCACTTCGGGGAATACACCACTTATTCTGTGCCAGATAATGTTGGTTTTAGGTTAACACCATACTTTAATAGGGTGTTTACACAAAGCACCCAATATGTTTTAGTGTGGGTAGGCTTCCTTTTGGATCGCCTATTTTAGTGCAATGTAGATAGAATTTGTTTTGGTCAAATTAGGTTACATTTGTATTGTGCAAACAACTGTATTTTCATTTCAGTGTATTCATTAATGTAGCATTTGATGACACTCAGTCATTCTTATCTCTTTTTCTTCAGGAATTAACTTTCTTTCTCTGCACAGTTTGAGCTTCAATGTATTTCTTTGCAATACTTATCATTGTAAAAATGTTAATGTTTTCTCACCCATCAAATGAACAACAATAGTGCTTTGCTGCACATAAGATAACTGTGGCAAGCTTTGGAATAATCAACGTTTTAAGACAAAATGAAGATGGCCTACTTAATGTTATTAATTCTTGGAATGAATTCGACTGAGGAAATTGAGATTGGTACATGTATGATCTTGCATTATCATTATAAATTGCCAATTGGAGATTCCAATATCGATAGTAATCTTAACTTACCAAAATTCATTAACTTATTGTCAATTTTTTTTCTTCCAACATAAACATTTGTATTTATTTCACTGATTTGTCTGTTTCCCGTCTTTCTGAAAACCTTCTTTTAAGGGTTAATTTCCATTTTACCCAAGATCTGTGCATGTTGAAAGGGCAAGTTCTCTGTGCCCTTATCAGTTAGCATGCATGAAGGTTCATTGTTAGAAGTGTGATGCATTTGTGCTCTCATGTCCAATACACACTTCCCTTAGGTTTATGTGAGCCCATTTTGGATGTTTTAAACCACATTTTTTATCATAAACTCCTTCATGAATTTGAGCCAGAGTCAGTGTAGTTGGAAGATATTCACTGAACAGTAAAGGAAGTGCTCACATGAAGATAACCTTCTGTTGTTCATTCTTTGGAATATGAATGATGTTACAACTGTTGTGCGCTATCTACGTTGTCCTTTAAGTATATTTTCATGTTATATCTAAAATAGACCAAATAAAATAAAACCATAATATATGAAAAATTTATTAAAGAATGCATCCTTTGTTGATAGAGTAGGAAGTTTGAATATTTATTCCATGTAAATTGAAGAAAATTACATTTTTTAGGTTTGTCATGATTCTAATCAAAGAAGTCTATATTAAAATGTGTAAGATTGTGCAGTAACTTGTTGATATAATTGAACACTCAAGAGAGAATAGATATTCTTTAAAGCATATGGTTTGTTGTAGAAGTTTCTAGCATATCTTGCAGAGCAGTATGAATCGTCGTGTATGTATGCTTGTAAATAGAAATTTAAAAAAGATTATAAATATATATGTTCTATGGGATTCCTTAGTTGATGAAATCTGTGAGTTAACAGAAATTAAATGAATATGTCATAATATATATATATATGTATAGCATATAAACCCTAACTGTCCTGATTTGTCATCATTAATTTGTTATGTTTGTGTTATAGTAATGTGAATTCATCAAGAGATGGTCAAAGGACGAATGAAGAAGGAATTGCTGCTTAACAAGAGAAAGGAAGTGGAGGAATAATAATTACAATGGGGTGAAAAGTGAAATTAAGATAGCATAGCAGATAGATAGATATATTAGAAAGTCTTGATTTCTGCTTGGAGTTTGAAGGATGCTCCATACACAATGAAATTGGTTTACAAATTTTCGCCCTTAGGGCTTCGTCGAGAAATGATTTTATTTGACTTCAAAATTTGTTATTGTTATGCTTTAAAATATGCATAACAATTTCTTGATGTATGGAGTGTCAATTTCTTGTATATGTGTGTGTGTGTATGTATATATATATATATATATGGAGAGAGAGAGAGAGAGAGAGAGAGATTAAGGACCTTTTGAGATTGATAACAATGGAATGACGAGGGAGATGTGAAGAAGGTAGGAGAGTTATAGATTAGGAAAGCACAAATACTAGGGAAGTAATCACTTTATGAATGAGAGAAGAAAAAAAGAGATATATGTTTGCTTTAAACCAAAAAAAAATAAAATGCAGATTATGGGGGTAACATTGGGGAAAACATGGCTGAAATATTTGATGATTTGATATTTGATATTTGAACATGAACTTCATGGAAAATGCGCTATACAAATGCATTACTATTATTATTATTATGATAGATCTAGAGCGAAAGGAGTTTTATGAGAATAGAAGTACAGGTATAATAATAGAAATTTGAAAAGGGGTGAATGCCTAGTTCATGTAAGGAATAAGTGTAAAAGAATAAAAGGTGAATGGTAAAATGCTATGTAAAAAAAAAAAAATCAGCATGAAGTTGTGGGTTGCTTAAAATCCTAAATATTTATATTGATATGAATACAATAATGGACTTAGTGAGCTTAGAGCTAATTTTGAGCTCTGGTATAGGAATCAAATTTTGGAAGAAAATTGCTTTGATTTATTCTGGATTGTTTATCCTGCAGTAGATTGGTTTTTTGAAATAGTGAAATAAAAACAACCGCACAAATTAACTGCATCTTCAATAAAATCCACAACTCCCATTTGCACATAGTGACCTGGTGTCGTGCCTAATATACTTACCTGGATTTCCTTCTTTCTACTCTGCCACTTCACATTTTCTACCTAAAGTGTTTAGCACATGTTATTCATTTGTAATCTTGAACATTCAGTGGAAATTTTGGATTCTGTAAGAATTTAATTTATATATTTACCAGAACATCTTTAACTATAATTACGGTATTATAGCTAGGAGAAGTGACAAGGGGTACGACATGTGAACAGAAAAAGACATATTCATGACGTGAAAAATGTGAGCAGAGGATCAGGAAAGGATGAAGACAAATCTTAATCTCGAATAAAGACACACATTACCCAAAAGCATTAATTTCTTAAAATGTATTTACATAAAAATTCTCTAGAATCTTTTAAACTCTCCAATGCACAAAAATAGGATTATTAAGCACGCCAACTTGAGTCGGATCAATGTACAGTGTTTGTTGGCAAGGCGGAGTTTGCAACTAGGAACGCTTCGGCGTAAAGTCTAAAGAATTACATAAATATATTCTGGTATTTCACCATTTCATAATTTGGATAGAACAAAACTCTCGTGGTTTTTTCATTGAGAAGAAACGAAAGTTGGAAGTGAATTGAGACGTATTGGATATCACACAGATTACCTGTTACTCGATGAAAACAACCGCCTTTTGGACTGCAAGTCCGCTTCAATCGTTCCCTGATCTGTGAGCCAGACGTAGCGGCGCGGAAATCGCTGTGAACCGGTAGCTCCGCTAAATCTCCGACAGCGACAGACAGGCCGTTCATCGAATGAGGACGCCGGACGTATTATTACTATTAGACTTTAGATTTTGTGTTGGGCCACTTTAATTTATGAATGAAAATTTAAACATGAAGCTATTGCGATGCGAGAAGTGTCTAGAGATCTAAGTGCTCTAGATTTAGTCTACTGTCTAAAAGTTAGGCCTAGAGCCTAGATCTAGATTAGCCTAGACTATTCCTTCAATTCAAATAAAATTGTTTCTTCAAAATGGACAGTGCCAGAAAATGGCAACAGTTCGCTGACTACCCCATCACAGGGGGATTGATTTACTGTTACTTTGGAATTATCAATAATATGATGCAGAGGCATTTGTAAAACAAGACTTTCAAATAGAAGTATCCAGGTATCAGAGACAGAAAGTCCTCCAGAAAGATGAACAAGTACGAGGTGTTGGGCATCGTTGGGGAAGGTGAGTAGAGTTTCAGTTTAGTTTTCTCTTTCTTCTTTTACCTTATTTTAGCTGCAGCTGTTAAGATTCTTCTTCCTATTCATTGAAGATTGTAATGTTTTACCCAAATGCTGCCAAAAGTGGCTTTTAAGTGTAATCTTAGATCTATTTCTTTGCCCTTCTTTCTACAAAATGAGGGCACAATAACGTAACTTCAATTGCTATTATAAACCCAATCATAAAATGGTAGTTCTTGTGCAATAGTTTAGACCTTTACTACATAGGTCTAGGTCTAAACTAAAGCTTTAAGCAAGCCTTTTATTAAGACAAGACAGACCGGGAGCCAAAAATCTGAAAAAGCTGAAAAAAAAAAAAATTTTCATTTAGAGTTGTTGTAGACCATGTTTGTTCATATATGCAGTGCCTTTTCATGACTTTGAAATTAATAATATTAGTCTAAAGAGAAGAAGCAAAACATGCGAGCCGCCATCTTGGATTATAATGACAATGGAAAACAAAATGCGTGCTTAAATACATTATTATCCAAAGTGACGGCTCGCATTTATTTTACCTCTTCTCTTTGACTAATGCATTTATTTCAAAGTCATGAAAAACACTAAATATCTACAAACACGGTCTACAATTACTCTGAATGACAAACTAATACCAGCTATGCATTTTTAAAAAAGTATTTGATAGCCCCAAAATTAAAAATTGTCGGCACATTATAAAAAATATTAAAATATTTGTTTTCTACAGATTTTGTCCGATCATTTTCATTGATCGTCGATAGGACTTTGTGTGCAAAATTCCGAAATTGTGATCTATTTTTATTATGATTGCCACGATTTTTATACATAGTTTCCAGGAAAGATTAGTGAAATCAAAGTTTGGATTGTGATTATTCAGGCCATGTATACTGGATTTTGAGAATCATTTTTTCAAAGTAAGATTTTCACAACGAAGTCAAACTTTTAGACGGAGTGAATGTGTTGCTCGCCTACTCTCGATCTCCGCTCTGCAGCACACCGGCTAAATAGCCGCCCTAACCCTAGCGGTGGCGCTAGGACTCCTAGTAGGAGAAGGAGGTACATGTATACGTTAGCGGTCGCTCGTAGTCGTGTGCGTGCTGCAATTATTTCGGGGCGATTTCAATTAGGATTCTCATCATAAAATGATTTGTTAGGGTTCATTCAGTCCATATACACTGTATTACTCGTATCAAGTAATTTTTTGTCACATTGGTGAGCATTTAGTGCTAGACATGTGGAAGTTTCTGAAACAGGAAATTTTAATTCTCTCATACCGGGCGCCAAAAAAAAAAAAATGACCGGCACCCGGTACTCATTTTCCCGGTCTTACCGGGCGCCAAAAGTCAGGGACCGTTGGGTAAAAATCGCCCGGCGCACGGTTAATAAAAGGCTTGGCTTTAACAATAGACTTGTGTGAAAATAAGAAAGACATGTATGATGTACATGTACTGTAGGCTCTGCTTGGACAGAGCTACTGTGCTGTGCCTGGTCAGACTTTGGCAACTCAAAAGTTAGTTTAGGGCCATCTTTGATCAGACATCAGAGTCGGACTTAAATTAAAGGCCAATTTAGATAAAATGATATTGCTTTAGTTATGTTTTATCCTTTATTTTCTTTTGGTATGAAATATCTATCATTAGACCCTTTTGATTTTATTGAAATTTAAAAAATGTTGGTTAGTAATAGTACCAGTAAGCTGATAATTACCCCTGGTCAAGGTGATGGGATAAACTATCACTTCCGAGACGATCTGGATGTACATGTA
>BEXV01000881.1:0-12422 GCA_003118195.1 Hemicentrotus pulcherrimus
ATACTAGCACATTATCAGAGTGGACTTCCCCTCTAAGTTTCCTACCATACTCTAATGAAAGTCGAAAGATACATCGAATCAACCTAGGCCTATTTACATGTTTGTTCTCCCTTATAAGGGGGTGTTTCACAAAGACTAAGATCGACTTTAAGCCGTTAATGCCACTAGTTCCTCTAATCATTCGTGGCATTGGTTTCTCAAGGGACGTACACATCATGGTAAAAAAATCTACAGAATTTACATTATTTTGTTGATAGTAATTCATTATTGAAGGACAAAATGTTATCTAAAGATCATAATTGAGAGACCTATATGGTGAGAGCACCATGTGGCATTAATGGCCTGCCATATTTTAAGTCCAACCTATAAAAGTCGAACACCCCCTGGTAACTTGTTTTTTTTTAAAAATCTTTTCCTTTCTCAATTATTGTTTTATCCATGTAAGCTTATGATGCCGAAAGGGGCTGCCCCCTGAAATTCCTAAGTTCCGATATTTAGGCAACCATCATCATCCTGCAGCAATGAGCCCAAATATATGATTCTTGTATCTAATCTATAGTGTAGGCCTATTTTTATTACGGAATAATGTGTGTAATTCATAACAGGAATGTCGCAGTTTTGCTTGCTCCACAAAATTTAGAAATAGAATGGTTGATATTCAGGCGAGAGGATCAGGCCCTTGAAAAATGTGCTCGTGCGCTTTGGTTTGATCATCGTTCTTCATCATTTTCCGCGTATAAAATTACCATTCTCAAGTTTATGATGAGTGATCTGTAGGGGCGCCGACGCAGGAGACGATGAAAATTCTAAGATTTTAAAAAAAAATCTAGGAGGACGTTATTTATGTAAATCACGTTAACAGGTGCTCGAATATCAATTTTTTCTTCTTCTGCAAATTCTGTACAGCCCCCATTTATATCCCGCCTCGTATGCGGCCTATAATTTCAACGTGATAAGTCCGCGTTTTGTCCGTTCAATCTGTATGTTCCCTAAATTACTCTATGTCTGCCCAGGAGGAATGATCAGGAGTTTTGTAAAAGAGCAGGGTAGCGTCCCTCAACAAAATTAAAGCCGATCTATTTGTGATTTTAGAGGGGTGTATCGGCTAATTCGATCGCGGACTCGGCGCGGACTGCATATTTTTACCTTTATTATACTGATCGGCAAATTATGAAAATTATGTCGACCACTGGCGCCAAATTATCTTGGAATATCTAGGCTTTGTGTTGGGGGGGGGGGCAATTTTCAGCTTTGGTTTGGCATCTCCCACTCAAAACAATTTACTGTTGCCCCTTAGTATAGGAGTTCTTCTTTCGAAATCGATACCGTTGGTTGTTCAAAAATAGCTAGAAAGTCAATTAAATTCTTCTTCTTGGTCTTATGACGTCAATTTATGCAAGACATGCCATCGGATCGGGGCGCGGGAGCCCGGAGTCAAGAATGCCACTTCCGACAATCTTTAAATAAATTTGTAAAGTGGTACATGGGGCTCTGAATGGGGGCATTAGTTCGTCAAATAGTACTACCATTGACTGGTCTGTATTAAAGGGGTATTAGCGACAATGTGAAAAATGTAAATCAATAAGAAGGGTATTGTTATAAAGGCTATTGTGTGATGTCCATTGTGAGTCACCGTGTAGTCTGCATGCTTTCATGGGGATACAACTGTCTTCTTCCCTTTTCACTTAATATTTCTTTTTCTCTTTAATAGTAATTTTGACTGAAGACAAATTTGGTCTTTACCATCATCAAATTCCTTATTATTCATACCTTCATACATTTCGTTTAAACGGGGGGTTGTGAAACCGGGAAGCCATGCAGATCACAGCGATGACATATATTTTTTTAAGTAGTAAATATGTTTTTTTTTTTGCATTTGAGAAGGTCGGAAATAATTATTATTATACAACTTCCGAGAAAAAAGAAAGAAAAAAAAGAGGTATTGGCAGTATGTTCGGGCCTCATCCTTGTTAACAAAAAACAACCAAACATAAAACATTGGTATCATCTGAATCATGAAGTTACTGCAACTCCAGATAACATCATTATCAAAAGTAATGATGGACCTATATCGTTCCTCTTTGCTTGCATGTACTATGATCTATTCTGGTCTCGGACTTGCTTGCATGCTCCTTCAAAAACCTTACCAGGAACGGTTACGCCCTGCTCATATCGGATCGGCCACTTTTATGAATGAAACCAACTTCCCCACTGCATGCCCCTATCTTAGGACACGTAAACAACTTTCCGCGGTTAATTCTGCTCATTACGTAATCAAACAAAAGGGGTTGCTCGCCCACAGACCGCGGGTTTTGGCGCCCCTCCCGGCCTTTCATCGAAACCTAACTGATTCCCGTTCAGTCGTCCATTGTCAAGTACAGGATTCATTGGTGCAGTTACGTAACAATCTTACCTGTTTTAATGTAAAGAGGCCCCACTGCCCTGTCCCTGTGTGTTCAATTTAAAATCATTGTCGGATACTTTGATGCTCAGTTGGGGTGGAAGCAAGATGGCATTACTCACTGATATTTCTGCTGAGAGCCATATTTAAAAGGCGTAAACTCGTATCTTTTTTGTTTAAGAATAATTTTTTTAATCATAATTTAATCACAATTATAATTGATAAATGACACATATTTGTAAAGCTAAGATCCTCCTCTTTAATTTCATGCAATTTATATGATGCATGTTTCATGTATGAGTGATTAAAAACAGTTTAAAGAGAAGGTACCAAAAAGTCATTATTTTGGCGGGCGGTATCTGAATTTCAAAGAGAAAATCACATTTCTAGAAAGTTAATTTTCTGCCCTTTCATGACACCTCAATCAGGAAAAATGAGCAAGGAATGACAAAGTTCTGTTTGTTTAAAGTGATGCTTGCCTTTCCATAATTTTATTAAACAAATTCGTTTTCACTGGCTGCCTGCCGTAGCAACAAACATAGTTGACAAAAGAATGAACTCCGTTTCGATGACGATCAGCCATGCTCAAAGAAGACGAAAGACTTGATTCATGGCTGATCGTCAACGAAACGGAGTTAAGTGGTGATGGGTGATGGTGGTCGTCGTAGTGGCGATGTTACTGGTGGTGATGGTGGTGGTGATGATGGTTGTGGACATGGTGGTTTTGGTAACGATGAGCTGGTGGCGATGGTGGTAGTGGTGTTGATGATGATAAGCAGGTGATGTTTGTGGTAGTGCCGATGTTACAGGTGGTGAGGATGGGGGTAGTGATGGTGGTGGTCATGGTGGTGTTGGTAACGATGAGCTGGTGGTGGTGGTGGTGGTGGTGATGGTAGTGGTGGTGGTGGTGGTGGTGTTGGTAACGGTGGCTGCAATGGTAGTGATGATGTTGATTCCACAATGATGACGGTGGCTAGCATATCGAGCGACAAAACCATTCCCCTCTATTGTGATGGTGAAAATATCCCCTAAAAATATATTTTTAAATCAGGTTTATTGAAAGAAGAAGATTTAATCCGCACCCTTTGAACAGTCGACCCTTTTCATCAATCCACTCTGAATAAATAACTCTGTCGCCCTCTCAAGTCTATTCTTAAACGGTGTGTGTATTCGCGTGTGAATTTCTTCTTTCCGTCATCGCGCTACACCCCTAAGCAAGTACGTTGTACGCATTGGAATCGAATCAAGACCGTACGTAGTACACGAACACGCGCGCACACAAATTGCATTGCATTGCATTGCTGCTTCGATCGTGTAGGTTGAACTTTTACGGTACGGTACGGTAGAGAAAGATTGGATAGTAGTATGTGACTAACAACTTAGAGCAGACACATCCATGTTATATGGAACGACAGCCACCTGGACTTTAGTGGATACTTTTCAATGATACCGTGTATTTGTGACCAAATTTTGGAATATTAATACCCTTTGGAAACATCACCACGATGGTTGACAACGACCCCGATTTTGAGCCCCAAGCTCGACCACGTTCTTGTACATGGCCGTTGCGTCGGCCAGATTTTTTGGACTCGAAGCCGGGGCAACCAGGCAATGCCGCCGGGGCTCCTCCGGTAGATCACTCTCACGCCGCTCTTAGTCCTGCCGTTCTCGCTGAAGAACCGCTTGATATTAAACCAGTTTTACCTTTAGAAGGCGGAGAAAACCGTGAATTATCAACACCATCTTCACAGAGACGGAATGGTTCAAGAAGAAATGCCTGGGGAAACCTGTCATATGCAGATTTGATAACCAAAGCTATTCAAAGCGCTCCCGATCAGCGCTTGACCTTGTCGCAAATTTACGACTGGATGGTAAAAAATGTCCCGTTTTTCAAGGATAAAGGAGACAGCAATAGTTCAGCGGGTTGGAAGGTATGTTATCCCAAAGTAATCCCAGAAGCACGTATCACATTATAGTCATAAATTTAGCAAGTGTCATATACTGGAAAGCTGTTTTTAATGCATGTATTCTTGTGCATTTTTTTCGACTGTGGGATTTGTTTTCAAAATGTAACCCAGTGCACCCATTCAGCTCAGCGTAAGTGTCGCATTGCCCCGCTGCTACTTCCGCACTTTCGCAGTAACACGCGTCTCCTGGTTGGAACGGTCTACAGACATGTCTCTCTCGAAGAGTTTGTTTGTATACAACTCATGTTCTGTGATTTATTGTTTAAATGACAGTTGCTCCTACAGTCGAGTTCTATTATTCCATTATCAATTATTACAAGGTAGACTTCAGGTACTATTGCATTTCAATCAAATCTTTAGAATCTGGACTTGTCCAAACTTTTTTTCCTGAGATTCTTGACATGCTCAGATTTATTTTTAAAATGTGTAAGGTTTCTATTTAATAATATGTTGCTCTTTCTCTCTACCTTTTTATATATTTTATAAAATCCCATGCACTTTTTTTTTTTGGGGGGGGGGGGGGTTAAAAACTTCAAGCCATTATAAATCACAGTTACTAGATCTATACTTATAATGTCTATTTAACTTAATAATCTTAATCTGTCTAGTAGGGCATTACATTTCTGACATGTTTTGTCTTCCAAACAGCCTACATGTATCAACTGCAAAATGTATATTCATTCTATATGGAACCCATTTCTAAAATTCATTGAAAGCTCAAATACTTTATAAATCAATTCTTACCCCACTGAGAAATCACGTAATAATAAACTTGTTACTGATAACTCTATTCATATTCAACTTTTTTTAATTGTAATTGCAATTGCAAAATACAAAATCTATTTTATTTTAATATTTATTTTAAATGTAAATGGTCTGAATTGATATCTTCCAGATTAAATTAATGTCCAATTTTATTTCATGTGCACGTGTATGTGCAGTCAAACTTGCTATAGTGACGACCTGTATAGAAAAAACCCACAGTTTTAATTTCCCTTGAATATGGTTCTTTATTCCAACATGTACATGTACATCATGTACTAAAGTAAAGGAACCTGTAATTATTGACCACCTGCCAATAACAACCCCTTTTCATGTTTTCTTGGATTGGTCTTTATATACAGGTTCCTTCCGGTGTATTCCAAGTCATAAAGTTGAACATTTTGTAGCACTTTACTTACCCAATAGACTCAGATTTGTATACATGTACCTTTATTCGTTTAGGAACCAAGGACATTATATACATGTAGTCTACAGCCTTTTAAAAGTTGTTTAATTACATTAAAAGACAAAATAAAGACTCTGGTAATCAAATCATTACCGTACTTAAAGAAAAGCAAACAAACAAAAATAATACCAACACAACATTTTAGATGCTGATTGTATGTCTTCTCATCATTCCTTTTGGTCACTCAACCATACATTTTAAAATCAAATTCTACATTTATTTAAAGACTACAAATGCATGGAGTTTATTAACAAGCACAGTACACCATTTGATACTGCCATGGAAATTGACTCCAAATCCACTTCGAACTTCTGACTCTTGTGCTCATTAAAATTTATAGCATCCTTAAACATACATGTATTACAATGTACATGAAGCAAGACATGCCAGAAGGGGTTTATTTTTTTATTGATGATTCAAAGATACCATAGACACACACAAGACTCAGACATCTCCGTTTTAAAGAGAAGGTTGACTTCAGGGAAAGGTGAAGAACAATTTGTGAATTGTGAGCTTATTTATTATTTAATGTTAGTTGGAAGAGTGTCATATTTAAAAAAATGTCCCCTGGAAAGGATGGCTCTTCTTATGCCGTCATATTCAAAATATGGCAAGTAAAAGTTAAGGTTGTGGCCACTCTCTCATGTTTATATAGTCCCATATACACATTTCTGAGTCCATTCTTGTGACTTTTAGCAAGATTGGGCCAATTTATTATCATTTTGATGATACTAAATGAAGTAAAACCTCACAGTATAGAGGTACATCAGTATACATACAGTACATGCACATGTACATACATGCAACATCATTGTAACCCTTTTTCAATTGCTTCAGCACAGTTTCTTTCACAATGCAATTGCATGACCAGAACTAAGCTTTAACTTTAATCCTGCATAGAGGATACCATGACCTTTCTCAAGGCAACGTGACGTAGGTAGAATAGGACAAGATCCCTGTGATATGGGTATCCCTATCACTGTCGGTTTGATGGGGGGAGAAAAAGGAGACTGTAGCGGTGGGGTCTGCCGCAGTGCGTGCCGTAGTGCGTTAGGTGCTTGGATGCTAATATACGAGTGCCCCCTAGTACCGTGGAAGATAAGTGTGATTAATGAATCTCCAGATTGCAGAGTTGACGAGAGAGGGCATGATGAAGGGTTGGTGATGCGCATATACGAGGAGATATCATGTGCCGAGAGCCAGAAGGGCGTTATGATTCTTACCACATCGAGGGCTCTACGCTTGGGTGTTTGGAAGGGGGTCTGGGGGTGTATCACAAAGATCCTAAGTTGAACTTATCTCTACATGTAAGTTGGACTTAACAATTATGGAAAGCCATTAGCATCCTTCAAAATATTTTGTAAAAGTTATTTTAAAAGGCATAAAATGTTGATTCAAATCATTCATATTTTTTATTAACATGGGAGATTTCATGTTCTTGATGTGGAATTTATGAAAAGTCTAAAATACAATAATTTTTGCTTTTGAATGTACAGTACACTGTATGTCAATATAAGGCTACAAATGGCTCTCCATAATATTTAAGTCCAACTTAGAGTTCAGTCCGACTTAAAAAATTAAAAAAAAACCCCCCTGGTTGTATATCGTGTTAGAGCCCTGTAAAAATTTCACAATTTTGGGGGGTCTGGACCCAGATTTTGGACACCCATGTGTTCTGGGCGCCTGTTTGAGTTGAGTCCTGTCTTATCGCATCTTGATGTTTACCCTTTTGACTCTAAGCAGAAATGTGACATAAGCTTTTCCCTTGCTCTTTGTAGGCCCCCATGTTATATCTGTTTCAGGGTAATTTTCTTTTCTTCCTTCGCTCAATAATGAAGGTCCTATAATGTTGTATTCAAGGGCTTTTTTTTAAAGAGTTAGGGTGACATAACACTTTCAGTTCTCACCCTTTTTTCACTGTCACATTTATGTACATTTCTGTTATGGTTTTAATTCAGTCGGAAATGAGCAGTTGGAAAGAAAAAACTATGCTCTAAATATGATCTAGTTTCCCTTTAAGTTAAAAATATCCCCCGTTTTAATGAAGTTACATGTACACAGAGATGAAGTGCTGTCAATTGTTCATCAGGAATAAGCAATTAGAAGTAATTAAGCAAGAAGTAGGCTCTCTCTCTTCCTTTTATGCTAAACACCCCCTTAAATATGCGAAGGACTGTTATTTATTTATGAGGGAAAAAGCAGACTTAGAAGTTGAGCAACTTATGAGAACATAGTTACTAAAGGCTCTTGCTTCCCTTTAAGAAAAATTCCCTTTCCTATAAAAGTTTTAATAAAAACAAGATTTAACATGTGCATGCATGTACATGTATGTACATGTATGCTTGGTAATTAATGCTTGATTTCCTGAAATGTATACATCTCGAAATGGTAATCTGTATGTCATTCTATTCTAGGATACTAATTAGTTACATGTACATGGTATCATGTTTGTGGTTTAACATACATGTACATGTACATGTTCATGTATGTACAGGTTTAGAATGTGTAGATGTGCTGTTAAACAGATTTACATTGATTTCTGTAATTGGCAACACTGTTTCTTTCACCTTCCATTCTTATGTTAAATGAATATGGTTAAAACTTAAGGCCACTAAAACTAAAATGGATATATTTCTGATTTAAAAATAAAAAAAATGCCAGCGGCCGTCTTGGAAAATAGCCTGATTGTCAGGGAAAATGTACCGAGCGGCCATTTGAGCGGCCATTTCGAAGAAGAAAAACTGACCACAAATACAGGCATATTTTGGATCAAATCTTCTGTGCACAAATACATTTGGTTAAACAATGAACATGTGGCTGTATGTCTTGCATACCATTATTTTGATTGTGAATGTGATTATTATTCTGCTGAGTGTTTATTCAAACAACAAGTACTTGTAGCCCGTTGATTTAAATGTTACTGCGGCCGGTGCGGCTGAAAGGGAAATTATTGTCATTCATGTGATTGTATTTTGTTTTATGGTTGGTTAAAGAGTGTTGCAAGTTCAAATGAATGGATCAAAAAGTAAAGTTGCGTGAATTTTCTTCTTTCATCAAACTTTGTTATGTACCGGTAATGCAAAAGGGGGAAGTGTTGAATTTGATGCGTACTTCTTCATAAAACTTTGCAAAAATGGAATATTGAATTGAACATGTACATGTATACATGTACATGTATTGGCTAGACACAGTAGTGTGGTATACATGTACATGTATGCAATTCTTATATGGGCCTAATAATTATGTAGATGTCCATTGTGGACAGTTTTACCATAGGCATATACATGTAAATTATGTACACTGTACATGTACATGCAATGTAGCATCAAGGTCCATACATGTAGATCTTGCTACATGTACATTGTATAGTCTTGCCAAGACTGAGCACAGTCAGGCACCATTGTAACATCAGTGTTTGGCAGACACAGATGAAGGCAGAGCCAAGCCAAGGCACAAGAAGGGATTAACTAACCACATTATGTGTGTCAGAATGAAGGGAAAGGTTACTGCATAGAAAGTAGGCGTGAACACCTAGTGAATGGGCAAGGTGATTGGGAAAAAAAGTGGAGCAGAGGTGGCCATTCATACCCTACCTGCCCCAGCCCCCTTTCATGGGAGCACTTCTATCTCATTTGCATATGAAAGGCAGGAGCCCCTGATTGCTAACAGGCTGAATATAGTTCCTTGACGTCAGTCTGTTCAACCATTTCAAGCCCAAATCAGCTCCCTGACTCTGTCTTGGTAAAGGGCAGCCAGCCGTCTATGTACCCTTTAATGCCCTCCCGGTCTCCCGGCTGACGTCATGCCAGCATCTTTGCGGGGCATGCCGCTGCACCGAGCTGTGTAATCGCTGAAATTGTGAATATTTTACGGCGTCATATGACGTGGGGAAACGCACCTCTGCTCCGTGCACCCTAGCAAAATTTACGTTCATGTAGATGTGCGACTAGTGAATGTGGCCTCCATTGTTTAATTTGTGCTCGTCTTGCTCACCTAATGCCCCCTATCAACCCCTATCTATCCATCCGTCAAACCTCCAGCCAAACACTGGATGTATTTGTTCAAACGGGGGATGCTTGTGGGAGAAGTCTGAACAGATTTAGCAACTGATTGCTTGAAATAATGATAATGCATTCAGCATGCTGTGGCGCTTGATTGTGTGTCACGAATGCCCTTTGCCCCCGGTCTGTTCGACAGCCTCATTTCCAACATGCACTGTGTAGGGTAGGCTCTCCACATGCACCAAGTCTGCAGTGTAGGGGTGTATTGAACTATATGGACATGTAGCCTGTACAGTACATGAACATTAAAGCAGTGGAGAGAATCAGAGAATGTACAGATGGGCATTTATCAGTCATGTTATGTTTTGAAAACAAAACCTTGGCTTGCCCTTCGTTCTTTGAGAAAATAGTGCCTTTGTGACCCAGCCACATAGAGGCCTACAATACATAAAAACATGCTCAACAAGTCAAATTGACATATATGTTGAGAAACATGAACAGTGAAAGTATGGCTGTATTGCAGTTAATGTTGTGCTTTTACATAGGTTTTTACTATATGCCTGGTAATTATTAGGAATACATACTGTACACG
This sequence comes from Hemicentrotus pulcherrimus, assembly GCA_003118195.1. Classification (NCBI taxonomy): domain Eukaryota; kingdom Metazoa; phylum Echinodermata; class Echinoidea; order Camarodonta; family Strongylocentrotidae; genus Hemicentrotus; species Hemicentrotus pulcherrimus. The sequence goes on from BEXV01000881.1 coordinate 10,190, forward strand.
TACATGTATGTAATACAATTTATGTATGGGTAACATTGTTAGAGCTACAGAGAGGCTGTTCAAATTTATGCTGTTCGGAATTACATGCTCCCTGTACACCTGTACATTAGATAATAAAAGTTTTGTCCTCCTTTCGTAACAAGTTCAAACTATTTGCTGACAACAATGTTTACCTGATTGTGCTGTCGTGTTATCGTTTTCATCAGGCTGATAAAAACAATTACACAACAGCACAAAATAAACATGTAGAAAACTAGAATGATTTCCTTCTAATACTGTTCCAGCACTAAAACAAACATGTCGGTCTTATTCTGTTTACAGTTGTAATTGACAACCACAGACTTACAGAGTACATTAAAGAGAAACTCCAGTATTGGTAAAAAAAGAAAATTAATTTTCACAGAATCAAACAAAACTTACACTGAATGTTCAAGATTACAAATAAATAACATGTGCCAAACAATTTTGGAAGTAAATGTATACTGGCTGAGTAATGAGCATAGAAAGACAAGGAAATCAAGGTAGTACCAACCCCGACACCACGTGTGTTGTCCCATATATAGCTTTCTGTGTACAGTGCTTGTTACTTTACCAAGACTCCGTCTAATTTACCGGTATTATGATTTTGATGACTCCAGACCCTGGCAGTGCACACCAATACTTAATGTACATGTACATGCTACATGATCAACTGTTTCTGATCCTTTCCACACCTTTTCTTTCACAATGCAATCGCATTACCAGTACTAAAGTTTAGCTTTAAGCTACCCTTTACACGGAGTAATATAACAAAAATATTTAAATTCCTTCAGTGAGCATGTGACCTCTCCAAGATCATTATTTCCCGATTAAAAAATGGAAGCGCCGTCGTCGACCAAAGCTAGTCACTTTCTTGATGAGTTTAACCATGAGGAAAACTGACGTATGGGAGTTTGCGCAGTGCTTTGATTAGACTCAAGTGGTCCTATTAAGGTGTCCTTAGGAACATATTAGCCCAGTATGCAATTAGTGCCTCGGACTGGTCTTGAGACAGCACTTGCTACAAGGTAGATCTGATGTCTTCGATAGAAGGCCTCGGCCCTTGCTTGCTTCCACACGAAACCCTGTTCATATTGCAGTCTTGCTGTTTTTTTAATAAAATGGTCATCTAAAGATACACTGTTGGTCATACATGTACAGTGTAGAAGGAATTGCTTAAATTTCTTTTAATGAAGGCAAGTTCATACAAGTACAGTCAAACCTGCTTTAGTTACCATCTACAAAGACAATTTTTTTTGTTTCCCTTGAAAAATGGTTTCTCATTGAGATATGTGCTATAAAAGGAACCCGTTTACAAAGACCCCTTTTCTGTTCCCCTTGAGCAGTCGCTATAGACAGGTCTGACTGTACATGAAGACATTAAGTTTGATTCTTGGTAAACATTTTATCGAACATTCTTGATTTTCAGTGCTCCTATTTGCCTAAAGGCACATGAGCTCTGATAAAGTTTCATATGTGAAGTTGTCCTTTCACCACCAGTGTGAATAGCTTTGCTGCAGGCACAACTTACAAATGTATGTTGATGCCATGATGGTAAAGGATTCATCTTCATTCTACCAAACAGACCTTAAAAACTTGTTTTCACTCGCTGCATTGTGAAAGGTGTTTTTTCCGCGGAAAGAACCCCGGGCAAGCTTAGTGCCCAAGCGTAATATTCCCTGCTCCCCAAATCTCAGAAGGATTTCTTTCGCTCTGCTCTGCTCTGCCAAATGGCAACAGGTACTACATAATTGTGTTGGATTAAAACTAAGCTACATGTGCATGTATAGAACGGTATAAAGAAAGCACTGTTTGGTTGGGTAATTGTTCAAACGACAATGGTGAGGAAATCCCCAGTGGTTTTGTTTGGAAGAAAAAAAAACTGGTCAGAGCGTGTTTTCGTTATTTCGACATGTAGATGTACTCACACAACATGTAGGCCTTCTTCATGTTGTTTTGAAGCCCACTAGCCACATCTATACAATTGAGTATTAGTCTCAATCATGGTGCTTTTAATAGTGAAATCATCCAATTAGATTTGTCAAGCAATGCAGAAGAATGATTATTAAAGTGCCCCCCCCCACCCCCACCCCAGTCGACTCTGGAAATATTACTCTCAACTTTCGCCACTTGTGATCTACATGTACTGTACATCGCCTATGAATTCATATATACTATGCTGTGTTTTCGCCGGTATGTCTAGAGATGGTAGGTA
>BEXV01000881.1:13002-27681 GCA_003118195.1 Hemicentrotus pulcherrimus
TAAATATTCATAACTTTAGGGGGGCAAATACTCATATTGTTAATTTGTGAGCCGGGACAAATTATACATCGATAGAATCGGCAACATCTGTAGATGGCAATTAAAAACAAATTAAAATCGTACATTTAATGACAGGGTCAGGATCCAGCAACATATAGAGGCTTGCAAAAACAGTTCTTAAATAAAGGCGTGTGGTTATGACGTGTTTTCTTTACGAAATTTTACTCAAATTTCACAGAAAAAGAACGATAATAGACACAAGAAAACGGACTAAGTACTCGCCTAAACATGACAACCGTAGAAGGCGTGGTTTTCTCTTAAACTGCACTCGCAGTACACGGTACAAAAATCTCGTGACTCGCGAGACGTTAGATGAGAGGACGAGCGCTCGCGGGATTGGAAATAAAACAGGCAGGTTTTGCTCATTAGCATACGACCTGCGGTCTGACTGCTATTGATTAGAGGACTTCAATGGGTTTGGATCAATCCCAACTCTTTATACAAGTACATGTGTACAATGTAAGACCGAGACCCAGATGTTAAAGATGTAGGTTGACATGTATGGAACTACATGTTTTGAAATGTTTTCAGCTGTAAGATGTCGGTCTACACTACCGTATGTACATGTACATGTACATCTACAGTACGGTACATGTATATAGAGAGGAAGTCATGAGAAGCCATAAAGTTTCCTGATTCTCATACACCGTAGATAAAAAAGTAAATGTATGAAAATGGTAATTTATTGTTTTTTTGTTATCTTCCTTAAAAAAAGTATAAATGTGATAAAGATATTAACGGGACAAGTACAAATAAATGAAAATCAGAACCAGTTTATGAAAGAAAGATATCTTTCGATATTGATACTGTTCATCATGCATTTTCATTTTTAGGCTAATTATTAACATCATTTACTTTAATAAGAGTTGTTTAGCAGAAAAGATATCAGTAATATTGCCAATTTGGAGATGGAATCTTTTTCATTTGCTCACTTTTAAATTCCCCTGTCTCTGAGTACAAGCTAAAAAACCCTCTCTACATGCATCTACAATTGTCCATGTACTGTAACTGATGCCCCTCAAACCTGCCTAGCGCGGGTCAGGAAATGAGTTGTCATCCGAAACGTGTGGCTGGGGTCGTGTCATATCCCCTCCGAGTTCTACATGCTACAAGACAAATGAGAGGCAGGGTCTACGACAGGAACACTTAATCACTGCCCTTCTTCTGAAACATCAGCACTTCATGTTAAAGGGAATTATCAACCATTATGTAACCCATTTAATGGACAATGGAAAATAATTAGTGCAGTATTTTATGGGCTGGAAAGGAGTACCGGTATTACATGTATATACCCAATGGTTGTGCACAAAAAGCAATGCAAACGTTGAAACAAATTGCAACTTGGAAAGAGTATGAACTGATGTGTGCGAAGTGCAAAGTCTCTTGTTGCAGGGGTCCAGGGCTTGCTCAAGGGCTCTAGCTTTTTTATTTGCTTTCTGGTTCAATCTGACCCATACTTTTGAGTATTTTCAAACAAATGTTTATGACTAGTGTTTCAAAAATAGTTTTGGTTGGGAGTGAATTTTGATGTCACAGATTTTCAAGCCTGCAGCTCATTTTCAAACATACAATGTACTTTACAAATTCATACCTGTCGCTGTTACATATTAAGTTGGCTGTCTCCTGCATTTTTCAATTTTGAAATGATTTGTCAACTATGATTTAAAGGTACAATATGAACTCCATCAGATCTACCAATTCATGCATGTGTTGAAATTAAAATAGATGATGCAATAGTTCTTCATGATAGTCAGTATATTAAGTGCATACACTGTAGACTGTGTATCTCCTTTATAACCAATTAACCATGTACTCTAGAAACATGTACATGTTTCCAGGCACTTGTTTTAGAGGTACATGAGCATTAGCATTGTAATAATGTACTTGAGCATGACATTTTATATACAGTCCCGCTGAGAGCGAGAAGGATGTAAATTGACATGAGTTACATGCACCTTTCTGGCTCTCAGCAGCTGACTGTACTGTACTGTACATGTACAGCTGGGATGAGGGAGACGGGAGTGTTCACGCTAGGTTTATTCATCATGTATCATAAGCCTCCATATATCTACATGTACATGTATACAGTGATATATTTGGAAAACCTTGGGGCTTGTTCAGATATGGTGAGGTAACCCGCCGCAAAAAAGCTGCATTTTTCTTTTCTTTTTATGGCAACTGCTCGCTACAAAAAATTCACACATATTCACTCAACTCTGTGTTATAAGAAAAAATTGTGAAGAGTATTACGCTTTACATCATCATGAAAAAACGTAAAGGTTTGTCGTATCATATCTGAACGTGCCTTGAGTGAGTGTGTGTGTCTTCATGTACATTACATGTACATGTACATATAGTTGTTGTACATGTACGGTAATTGGACCAGCATTGGATGAATGATGGAAATGTACATTGTTCTGGACAGTGATAGTCCTGACACCTTCTAATCATAACGTTTGCTTTATTGGTCAGTTGAAACCAAGCCAAGTTGACCGTAGCGGAATGGGAACTTGCAGCAAGCCGTGGTCGGTCTGTCACATGATCACTCAAGGTTGCCATGGCAGTGGTGGCTCAGATAAGCTTGGTTTCCACCGAAACTAAAACTAGTTTTGAATAAAGAAAGGAAGAAAGAAAAATGGTTATCACAGAATTATCACAGATTAACACCAAGCACTTAAAGAAAGAGATAATATTAATTTGCTTGCATTGGACAGAGAAGGAATAACTTACGAATGTCAGCAATAAACATTAGAAAATCTTACTGCCAGGGTCATCAGAAGATAAGGTAGTCCCATACATGTACATGCACATCTGTGATGGTTCCTTTTTTAAATTGCATGTGATTTTTTCATGAAGTCTTTAAAAAAAAATTTGTATGTTAAAAGTAAAAATCCTGACGTTAGTTGATTGAATCTTGTTATGCTTCTTGTACAAATGTAGATGGGACCTTTTGAGATATTATCCAGCAGTAAGCACCCTTTATCCTCTGGAAATGAAATGCAAATATCAAATGCTATTGGTCGTAAAGGGAACACTTTTGTATGGATTAGTGATCAATTTCCTGAGAATTGATTGAAATTGAATAAGGCAGAGGAAACGCTCCTTGTAATACAATGGTTTGTCAACTTGTTAACTGTTAACAGAGAACGGAGTTACTAGTACTACATGTAGTACGTAGATGCAACAAAGGTACATGTGTTGCTCAGGTTAGGTTATACATGCACCTCTGTGTTCAATGCAAATTATTGAAGTAATACACATTTTGTTGTATTACGATTCCTTTCTGTGATTTTCTATATTTCTTTAGAAATCAAAAAAATATGTGAACATTGGAATGTCTACTCACTCAGTAATTATTCTTAAAATGGCACAGTCAAACATGGACGATGGCATTCTCATGGAGCATTTCTAGTCATTTTTTAAAATACCATTCATCTAATTCATTTCATACATTAAGAAAGGCCGTTTTCAGCATATCAGAGAGACATACTGGCATTGTGATTCTCTGTCTAAGTTCGCAATCAATGACATTGTGTTCTTTTGAATTTTTTCCCCCTTTCTCCAGGGGCCTCATCAATAATGCAAAATGTCAAAGCCAAGGTACTAATTAATGCTGGCCGATGTGATACCCTTGGAAAACTCATGTCTGTTGTTTGAAGTCACAATGATGTCAGTTTCTAAAGCCTCTTTCTCGCTTTCTCTCTTTTTTTATAAAGTCTCAGTTTGTAAGTGATCCCTTGCATCGCTTGCATGTCCAGGGGTAAGATGGTTTGGTTTTGCCTGGAGCGCATGCAGTAATAATCAAATTGACCGCTTTTGAAAGTGGACGTCTCTTCCCTGGGGGAGGGGGGGGGGTGGCGTGACTTTCAAAGAGCATGATTCGCTCCTTTCCTCGTCCTCGTTTTGATGGCCAGATAAAAGTTGAGCGCCCTCAATTATTGCGAAGTGTAATCTGCGAGGGAGACGGGGGCTGAATGTCACAGGTTCAAAGATGTAATTTGTGTTGCACATAATATTCATCTTCAGTCTAGATTATGAGGAGTCGGGTAAGCTTTCAGAGAAGAAAGACAGATGCAAAGGGAGCAATATGGAGAGGGAAAGAGAGACAGATAGAGAGAGACGAAGAGACAGAGACAGAGAAGGGAGGGAGAGACCCATAGTAATAGAGAGTAAGAGATAGAGAGAGAAAGAGAGAGAGAGAGAGAGAGAGTGTGTGTGTGTGTGTGTGTGTGTGTGTGCGTGCGAGACAGACAGACAGTAAGATCAGAGAGAGGGGAGAGGGAGAGAGAAAATAGAAATTATAAGGAAACACCACAGATGCATTTATAGACCAAGTTATAATTTTGATACCCAGTAAAGTGAGTTGCTTGATGAATTATCAAACCACAAAATGATTTTGTGTCTAACCACCAAGAGCTACCGACAAGCGATAAGTACAGTGTACCAGCAGTTACGATTTTTCCAGAATTATTCTGTTTTTCTCTAAAAATTACTATTTTTACCTTTTTTCCTTCTTCAATTTTTGTTTTGTTTTTGCCACATACCACCAGTCAACCAAATGCTCTAAACTGTTGGTCACTACTTCAATAGATATTTATGAAGCATATGAATTTACAAATAGTAAAAGAAAGAACACAAAAAAGGCTTAATTGTTCTCACAAAGAATGAAAGATCGATAATACAACAAAAAAAGAGAAGAAACTACCTACTTGTAAATAAACTATAGGTCCTAATATGGAAATAACAGCATGAAGAATGGACTCTGAGTTAAGTAAATTGTTAATCCACATAACATAAGCCAAACATACATGTAATTGCTGAAATAATTGTTAATAAAAATATCTATAATGCTGTATACATACATGTATTCTTAACAACAAAGACATGGTTTAAACTTTAAAGTTTATTAGTCCATGCTGTATACATGTACATATTTAATTAAATTTCATACTTGTGTATTAAACATGCAAATGAATTTAGGATGAGTACATAATATGAGCCTTTATGCCAACAAGAAACAACGCATGCTACATCATTGGCAGACAGAGCTGAACTTGCATGAACTTTGACCCGATCAATCTGTACTGGAATAGTTTCAGAGTTTCCTCTTCAAGTTTTGCATGCCGATCAAACTACACTTTATATGTATGCACTGGGAAACCCAACTCACTGGGTATACTGAAACAGTGTGATGCACTAGTGGAGCACATTTATTTTGTGCCGCATATAAAAACCATTAATTATGTGGCAAAATCCCCTTTGATTGTATTCATGTAACCCTCCATAATGTCTGTCTGAATAAGTCTTTTAAATGACTAGTTTAAATAAAGAAAGATATTAGGAAATTTAAACAATGAAAAGATGTAAAAATCAATGTTGTATGTAAAAGTTTCTCCTACTTTGTAGTTTCCAGTCTCTGCAGTAAAAGGACCACCAAACTCAAGAAAACTATTGAGATTGACCCCTCAAGATTTGTGTATGCAGGAGGGGGTGGATTTGATACTTGTAGATGGATATGAAATAAGGAAGAATTGGAACTTTCTATTTCTACAATTGGCCTTTGTTTCAACCCTTAAATTTTTTTTAAATTTTTTTTTATAATTTTTTTTTTTGGGGGGGCCTGCTTTGAAATGTTTCATGCCCACACGAGGTTGTCTGTTTTATTTTAAACGATAACCTGAACGGGATCATATACTCTTTTCACACTGGTTTTGCTTAACCCCGTACTTTGCTTAACCCTGTACTATCCTTAACCCCAGACTACCTTTTTTGGCTTTTCACACTCGCTGTTTGTAGTCCCGTACTAGCCGCTATTCGGGAATAAGAAAATTCACGCTGTTCGCACTGCGATTCGTTAACCCCGGATATCGTGAATGTTATGATTGGAAATACTTCGCATCTGGCCAGCTTCGATACGCTCCATTGCGTAGTACTGGACTATTTTTCGTTTCTGTTCTCATTCATTTGCTTGGCACCGCAATTGCGGGGTTAGCTGGAGTTAGCACCACAATTGCGGAGTTAGCCCTGCTTTTTTGCAGGGTTAGTTAACCCCGTACTATAGGTGGAGTTAGCCAACTTTAGCCCACTTTGGTAAAACCCAGTCTGAACAGAAAGTGGAATAGGCTTAACCCCGTACTATAGGTGGGGCTAAGACCCCCCCTGGACCCCACCTACATGTATAGTACGGGGTTAAGCAAAATATTGCCAGTGTGAAAAGAGTAATAGTCCATGATAAATTGTATGACTGTCCATAGTATACATGTATGTAGCCCTATTCATTTTGGACTCGGTGAAGGTCTGATTTCCTGTGCTAATATCCTGAAGGATTATCGTGAAAATGAGATCATTAAATATAGCCTTGTGAACGGGAGACAGCTGGCTCTGTTCACAATTGACTCGAGGAGAAGATTGAGTTGCCCAAAAGGTGAAGAATAATTTGTGAGATTTCTCAATTATCAATCAATTGGAAGAATACTCATGAAGAAATGTCCCCTGAAAAGAATGGCTGTTCAAATGCCTTCATATTTAATATATTTAACGAGAAACAGGAAAAATGTGGACCAAACTTTATGATCACCATGTGTGAGAAGTCGTGTATTCACAGTTCAGGAGCAGTGCATCTGTGCATGGGATTTTAAGCAAGATTGAGTTAATTTTTTCTCATTTTGATGATTCCAAACTCCTAAGGATCCCAGTATACATCACTTCATTTTGTATTTGTTGTTGTGTGAATATTGTGCAATTGCAAACAATAGCCACTTGAGGTGTCATAAGATGATTGTTGAGGGTAGGTTAGTTGAGAGCTGGTCACAACAGCGGTCCTTGTAAGGAGAGTCCTAAACAGGTCACTGAACTTGGTTCGCTGCTGCTGCTCAGATGATGTTATGTTTCAATAATCTATTCAAAAACAAAAGTAACAAAACATTTCTTTACATGTGTAACATGAGAGATTTGTGGAGAACACAATAGGTGTGTCTGCACTATCTCGAGATTGCCAAATATCCAGCTATTTTGAACTATCCCGATCGAAAGCTATCCAGCTATTTGCGTCTTCATTAGAACGAAGTAGCAAATTAGCTGGATAGTTGGTCGGGATAATATCCCAAGATATCTCGGTCTAGTGTGCGGTTTTCCGTGTTTACTCGAGGCAGGCTCGAGGTCAGTGGTTGTACTAGCGCACTGAGCGGTATAGATCGCATGTGCGAACCGGAAACCGTTGTGCATGATGGGATCGGGATAATTCACTCTGTACTTCGGTCTAATGAAGACGGTCGAGAACTATCCTGCTAGTTGGGAAATAGAAGGATATTTTGCAAACTAGACCGAGATTGGGAAATAGAAGGATATTTTGCAAACTAGACCGAGATATCTTGGGATATTATCCCGACCAACTATCCAGCTAATTTGCCACTTCGGTCTAATGAAGACGCAAATAGCTGGATAGTTTGCGATCGGGATAGTTCAAAATAGCTGGATAGTTGGCAATCTCGAGATAGTGAAGACGGGCCTAATGTTAGAATGAGGAAGAGTACACTTACAGTGTACGTGTATATCTGAGGAAGGCAACATTACCTGACAAAAAAGGAACTAGATTTAAAGTCAAATATGACCCTACCAGAAGAAAAGTATACATAAATAAAAATAAAGATCAAACAGCACCCAGTTTACCTGCACTGTCCTCTGGCAGTTTGAAATAGGCATTAAAAGAAAAATCACAAACATGGCCGACAATATATCACTAGAAGCCAGGAAGCTTACAGATGACAAACGTATAAGTTTGAGGTCAACCTTGTTTGATATTAACTTTCCTAATGCCATGATACAGATTAAATCAATATTGAAAATCAATGAATGTCTACTTTGAGGATCAACTCCAGCCAGCTCATAAATCACAAGTGCTATAGTAAACTAGGTGATTCACCTACATTTACCCTAGCCATGCATGCTGCCCCCGCAACATGTATGATGCATGTCTGAAGCCCCTAACAAGTAATGCGACTAACAAACCAGTAAAACTATTGTCTCATGGCCATTAAAGGGATCGTTTAACAATGTTAGATCTGAGATACACGACCCTACGTGTTATCAGTGTCCGTGATATGGTGAAATATTGAAGCCCTAAAAAATCGCGCTTCAAAATGATCAAGAAGTGCCTCAAAAAAGTAAAAATCTTTGAGTGACCGGTTTTACCATACTCGTTTTCCCCGATAGACTGTAGTGTTATGAAAACCGTCAGGCGAACGGTTTTCAAAATTTGTAATTCCAATCATAAATATCTTGATAATCAGACAGGCGATCGGCTTGTAAAAGTCATGGGGTTCCTGACTGACCTAAAGGTTTATAATTATCATTGCATCGTGAGCTAAATCCAGAATTTTGTTTCAGAATCTGAGACAAAGTTACCGGATCCCTTTAATATGGTATAGATTCTAAAGAAGTTTAGAAGGGATAGGACTTCTATACTTACTACTGTATGCACATGAACGGTGCTTTACTGCTTGTGGTTTGAAAGATGAATCATGTGATAAATAAATCGACTCCTAATCCTGACCACATAGTTCCCATTTAGGTCCCTTGTGAAAAGTGTAATATGATGAAGTAGCTCCCCCCCCCCCCTCTTTTTGCCCTACCATTGCCTAGTTGTATGTAGAGACTCTAATTTCGAATATTTTGCATCTATCAAAGTTTAAACCAACTTTACAATGGTTGTGGGTTAGCTGCAGTAAATGGTATGCTTTATGAAAAATGTGACACGGTGTGACATGATGAAGAAATACTCCACCCCCCCCCCATTGTTTTAGCCTATCAATGCAAGAACAGACTGTAATTTGACACTAAGAAAAAGTGTGTCATGTGCCGAAGTCTAACCAGCTTTGTCTAGCTACAACTCATAGGCCACGTAACTGATAGTCTACAGCTCCTATGTAGTTCAGACTCGATTTATTGTTCCGACTGTGAAAGGTTTTGTGTGTGCAAACTCACCTGATAACAGAATCTGAAAGGCATGCTGTTTCTGAGGGGATATACTGACAAATACTATCTACATCTGGGCCTACATAGTACATGTACATGTATGATGTACAGCTGTATGATCCATATTAAAGCATACTGATATAAAGCTACATGTATATTCATTGGATAAATGCAATCATTATATGAAAATGCAGTTTTAAAATAATCTAGTAATCATATATCACAGAGAAATCAACTGCTTACTTTCATTCATACATGTATCTTTAATTCTTGTTGTTCTCAGAGAAAATCACTGTTTAAACTTTAGAGAGAGAGAGAGAGAGAGATAGAGGGGGAGGGGAAGAGAGGGGGAAGGGAAGAGAGGGAGGGGAAGAGAGAGAGAGAGAGAGAAAAAAAAAGAGAGGGAGGGGAAGAGAGGGAGGGGAAGAGAGGGAGGGGAAGAGAGGGAGGGGAAGAGAGAGAGAAAAAGAGAGGGAGGGGAAGAGAGAGAGAGAAAAAGAGAGGGAGGGGAAGAGAGAGAGAATAAAAGAGAGGGAGGGGGGGGGGTGAGAGGAGGACTGAACAGAAAGCACATTTGAGTTTGCTAGTGGGCTTAAAACGAAGGTCCTTTGAGCTTAGCACTTGTTTGGTTTCTAGCGAAAAGTCCCATTCTTTGGCTCATTCATTCTACGTATTCTGTGAAGCTAATGAAAGGCTCTTTAGACTGTGAGTAAGAGGAAGTACACTGATTCGTGACTGTTGTGAAACACAAAACCACACAAGAACACTACACATATATGTACATACATGTATAACATCATTATCATCAAGTGGACCTTATATCTGCACTCCAATTGACAGTTTCAATAAAGTTGAGTTTGTCAGAAACATAGCTGATCAAACATTACGGAAACTTCCACTTACTGTGATTTTATAGCTGTTAATATTAATTGATTTCTTTAAATGTAATAAACATGATACACTCCACTGTGAATTGTACATTTTACGTGTATCATTAAGTGGACTCTATATTACCATCTCCACTTCAACCGACTAGTTTTCTGCATCAAAAAGTTACCATGTATAATGTAGTGGTGTTATTAAAATATGCAACCATATCTTGAAGTGTTTGAAGATGAATCTTAAAATTTCCCAAAATTTATCCTTTTTGAAATGTGTAATTCTAGTAAAAAAGACAGGAAAGAACATAAATGTTTTACCAGATTCAGACACAAAGTGGTAGAGAGCTACATATTCATGCGTACATGTATTATTGTACATCTTACTATATCGTTTAGTAGTCGTCCGTGCACTCCCTCTCTTTCTGCCATTATCTCTCTCTCTCTACGAGCTGCCCTATTTAGGTCAAGTCATTAGCAATTTGAGTGGTTGTTAATTACAGCCCACTACCTTGCTTTATGGCAGAGTCTGATGAAGCTAGTCACCACATTGTCTCCTCTCCCGAAGCCTAATTTTCAAAATGGATAATGCGGGATAATGTGGCCGTCCTCGCATGGCTCCTCCCTCTATGGTCCGCCGCCCATTTGATGAACGTAATAGTGATACGCTTTTAACGTGCGTTTAAGCGCTTCAGAGAAAGGGCAAGGGGAATGGCTTTGCGCTTGGGCATTATTAATACCCACCACAAGCCGTCGTTAATCTTTCATTTCAGAGCTTAGAGCCGCGTTGGGATCTGGTTTGCCTCTTTTGTGAGGAGCGATATGGCGGCTGTTTCTACGATTTCAAGCTCGGCAGGTTCTATCGAAAGCCGGGGCAATACGACACTTGTGCATTTCAGCGTAATCGTGCCACATGCTTTGCAGTCTGTCATGGCAATGTGATTATTTGTAATAAAAGATCCTTGATTGTAAACCAGTTTTAGGGAGAATGATACAGCTCGTATTGGTATCAGATAATTCCATGAATATTCTCTCCTCTTTGTGTGAATAGACAGAGCCAAGCCATGTATATGTAGAACAAAAAATGAAGGAAAGAATAACTGATGCTCATCACTCAAGCTTCATTCATCTTACTTTTAGTTTTATAAACATGAATTTGAATGTAATGAGTCCATATGTACTTGTAAAGTTGTAAGTCAGGCTTTTTGTAATGTCTTACCAGTTACGGTACACATGTATGACCCTCCTTGTGTACTGAACCGGGATTAAGGCACCAGCATTTTCAGTCGTGTATTATTATGCATTGCCTGCTTAGAGCCAGAAGGGCGCTAACTCTGTAAAATGATATGAGTAAATGCCCTTCTGGCTCTCAACAGACAATGGATCCTATAACACTGCATGAAAGTTAACTTACGTGTTTATAGAATATATTGATTTTGTTTTAACTTTGTATTCTGAAGTAGATATACATGTAGAACCCTCTTTACACTTCCCAAAGCCTTCGTGTTCTTGCACTATGTAGACTGTAGTTATGGTTTCCTCTAAGATATGTCATCATACTTGTGCAACCATTGAAACGTTTTCCTGCTTTTTGATTTCCCCTGCAGAACTCTATTCGACACAACTTGTCCCTACACAGCCGCTTCGTCCGGGTCCAGAATGAAGGAACAGGAAAGAGCTCCTGGTGGATGATCAACCCCGATGCCAAACCAGGCAAATCATCAAGGAGAAGAGCGTCCAGCATGGACACCACAAATTCAAAGTTTGAACGGAAGCGGGGGCGAGTGAAGAAGAAGGTCCTGGAAGAGCGTGCAAAGTGGGGAAACACAAGCCCCACACCAAAGTTAGAAGGAGAGGAAGGTGCTAGCCCATTACCGTTCAACTTGGCAACTACAGACTTCAGGTCGCGAGCCAGCTCAAATGCAAGCAGTTGTGGCCGTCTATCCCCAATCATGACCACACATCCAGAAATAGACATGCATGACAATGAAGTCCCACCCATGTCTCCGATTCCCTTCCAAGATCTGCCGCCCTCTCAAGCGTACGATAGCCCAGACCCCTACCAGTCCACAGATCAGCTAGCCAAACTAGCCAAAGCAATGACCCTAGATTCAAGTCTAAGTGTAGAGCCCGCGATCCGTCACACACACAACAACGGTGGATATCTGTTCTCCCCGCAGAGCTACAGCGGGTCCGACATGTCGCCTGTCCATAGTAACAGCCCCTATTACTCACAACAGGGCACTCCAGCTGTAAGTCCTCTAGGTCAGTGTTCCCCAATGCAGGAACTGCCACCCAGTCAGTATGGCATGCAACGGAGCTTCACAAATCTGATTCATGAGAATGAATCCATCATCCCTCAGGATCCCATGTTCCCGCAGTCCGCCGTCTTGCGCCAACAACAACAACAACAACAGTCGCCGCGACCCATGCCGAGCTGTCGCGAGGAGAGCATGAACCAGCACACGTCGCCTCACAGGCTGATGCCTTCTATGAACCAAGGAAGCAACTTGGCCATGTTGCTCAACAACGGCCACAACACGCACACCACCAGCCACCACCACCCGCTACCATACCCCAATGGTGGTACCCCTCACCATGTACACCCTCACCATATACACCCACACATTCACCACCACCATCCAGGCATGGTACACGTGGACAGGTTCCCCAGCGACCTGGAGAGTGTTCAAATTGACCCCCTCAAAGGATGGAGCGATCTCGACGTGGAAACTATCCTGAGGAATGAGCAGGACTTGACGGAAGGACCTGACGCCAGCTTTGATAACATTGGGACAATAGGAACCACAGCGACGACCATGGCTGCACCCAGCTGGGTCCATTAAACGGTAAGACCATCAATCTCATACACATTGTCCATTGAGAATCTTGTATTTACCATGACTTCCTCAAGTTTGTCTTCAAGAATATCTTCCAGTTTTTGCTAATCTACGAAGAAATCTTTCACCAAATCATCAGACTATAAAATACACTTCTTGTGTTAGCCTAGCCATCATCACTTGTCTGTTTGTTGTCTACTCCCTGATAAAGAAGAAGAAACTTGTGCTTTACAAGTGCTAGTCATGATTCTGTGTTGCCGGTCCTCGGACAATATCTTTCAGTCAAACCTCACTTGGTTCTGACTCCTTTCTTATCATCTTTTTCTGATTATCATAGCATTGTAGAACCTTCCAAGGTAGACAATTTTCCCCATAGCAACACTTGTGTTGAGTGAAGGATCCCTGACAACTCTGATAGGTCATTTCCATAATGTAATCAAATTCAGTCCAGAAATCTTTGTTGAGTGCCTCATTACAAATTATTTTATTAACCTGTTACAAATAATTGTATTTAAAAAGATCAGAATGTGAATTGCCTATATTTCCTGTTGCCAGGTGGGACAAGCCATAGACGATTGTCCTACCTAGCAACAACTAATGTATGCAATTTGCATTCTGCCTATTGAAATACAATTCTTTGTATTAAACAGGTGAGTGAAATAATTTGTAACATGGCACTATTGGACGCAAAGGGGTTTTCCCTCATGTTCTTTCATCAGAAATATGCAGGCTGTATTACCAAAAATTGTATTGATTGAAAAGGCCGGCCAGCTTTCGCTACTTCGAAAGTGCCTGGCTGGATGTAACTTGAGCATTTTGGAGTTGTGTCGTTAATAGGGACTTTTAGATTTGCATGACGAGAATGTGGACTGCTACGTGTGACGTCCTTTTAAGGCAATGTGACTTCTTTTTAAGGCACTAGCGGTGCCTGGCAGTGCCTTAAAAGGATGTAGCGGTCCACGTTCTCATTGTGCAAATCTAAAAGTCCCTATTAATGCTCACCTTCAACCAGGTTGACACATGTTTGGTTGATTGATTTTATTTTGAGTTCAAATAACAAATACAAGGTTATACATTTTTACATAAGTATTACAGTACATCAGTAGCAAATCATGTCTAATGATATACAATAACCATAATACAAAGCATACGAACAAGCACCAGTATAACAGATATTTGTAGATATTTTTCATTGAACTACAGAGTCACCAACAAACCAAGAGAGAAGTTATTATTCATACGATCCCTATACATGTACAGGTTCTTGATAGCGTACAGTTTTAGATCATACATGTATGCTTCTAATGAAAGGTAATTTTAGTTGTGGTAATGGCAAAATGATTTAATTTTTGTTTGTGCTAGTGACAAAATTATTTTCTTGAAGAATTCAAAGAAATGTACTCTAAGCAGACATTTAATTTAGTAGAAAATGTAATGAAGGAAGAAAGATATTTGATAGGACTCCAATATATTGTTTGGTGAGAGGTGAAGCCAGGAGGGCATTAACTCACAAAAGTTTAAATCACAGTAATTGTTTTTTAAATTACAACAGATAGTGTGACTATATAATGGTGGGTATACTGAGAGTGATTTAACTTCAGAATTTTCTTAATAAGAGCTGTAGCTAAAACTCTATAAAAGAGCTGTATTACATATTTATCAAAAAACTAAGGATGCAATCTGTCATTGACTATCTAGAGCAATTATTGAATTATTACTGTTGTTTTTACCGGCAATCTGTTCCTTTAAAAAAAATTGTGGTTTCATTTTGCATTCTCTCCGCTCCCTTTAAAACTCTCGGGGAGCGGAGGGAGAACACAGCCAGGTCAGTGAATTTGGAGTGCACTTGCACGGCGGCTAGAAGTGAGCCTCTACTTGATTTCTCATTCATGTATTCTCACCACCCCCTCAACCTAGATCTCAACAGC
>BEXV01000881.1:27719-56722 GCA_003118195.1 Hemicentrotus pulcherrimus
CCCCCCCCCCCAACCATCCTGGCCTTTTCCATCTGACCTCGGTACGCTGAATTTTTCGCTCCTCTCCCCCTAGTACTCGCATCCCGGGATGCATGCTCGAGCAGGGAATAGGATGAGGCGACAAGGCAATGGTTGAGGAATACTTCATGTTGCAGTTCTTTTTAATCTCTTTCTCATGTTATGAAGTTTTTACATGATATTCCTTGGCTGGGAGATAGACTTCCAATTTTTATTCAAACGCACATCATCAGTTTGGAGCCAGAAAGGCATTAATATATTTGTGAAGTATATGACTGAACAACCTTCTGGCTCCAAACCGACAATATACAGGGTGACATACAATGTCGTACTACAGGCTCATGTACTGTACATGTAGTACAATATGTCTGATCGGATTCAACCACAGGAGCCCAAGATCTGGGCCCCGTTTCACAAAACTTGTCACCAGTGACAAATGACAGTTTTTTGTTATAAGCTACTGAAATGCTTGCTTCTGATTGGTTATAAGCAGATTTGTCATTGATTTTTGTCATTTGTCACCGATTTTTGTCATTTGTCATTGAAAAAAGGCTTTGTGAAACGGGTCCCTGGTCATCCAAGCAGCTTATATTTATACTCATGAACTACCATCAAATTTCAGAGGAATACAATCATGTTAGATCTGGTCGGAGTTGGAATACTTTGCTGAGCAAAATATCCAATGAGGTCTGCTCCAGCCGCTGTCTCCGGCCCTGTCCTCTATAACCTGGCATTAGTGAAACTTTCTCTCACGTTCGAGGCAGGCAGCGGTCTGAATAGTTTGCCGAACCCGAAGTAAGAGCTCTCATTGCATTGTCTGGCACATGAGATCTGTTCAATGTCCCAACTTTAGCATGGGGTTCCATTGAATTTGGATCTGAGCATTTGTACTTTTGGCAGTGACTGCAACTTTCATAGAAATTTGTTAATTTGTGGTAACCACGATAGCCAAAGAAAAGAAGAAAAGAAAGAGTCATTCGATCAAATTCTGATAAATTCAAAACCCCAAAATACTCAACTATTTGTATTTACTACACAATAGATCTTGAGAATACATCAAAGGAAGTTTTTCTACCACAATACATTCATCCAACCAGAATGGAAATTCTTTTTAACCCTGTCAAAACCAACTGGCCGAGAATTACATACACACTGTACTGTACATGTAGTTTTTAATCTATCACTACCAAATGGGAAAATTTCCATTCAAACTCTAAAGCATGTTGTAGGTAAACAAAATAGATTGGGAAACTTGTAATTTTCTATTAAAAAGGGGAAGAGAAAGATAGCAAAATTTGAATTGTTATTGTACATGTAGGTCAAAGATCACATTGGAAGGAAGACTGCCCTCTTCTAATTAATTCATGCTGCTAGTAAAACTGTGACATTGTTATTCCCCAGAAATAACCTGCATGCCACACTCAGCGCACAACGCTAGCTAATTAGCACCCCCGATAGATAAGAAGAGATGGTACCCCAGGAATTTAGGCAGTTAATCGTCGCGTGACTGTCACTTGTAAACTGCACTACTGTCTGTCCACGCTTCTGTACAAGTGCTTGTAAACTAACAAGTCCCTGCAGGAACTATTTATTGCTCGAAATAAGAATAGAAACCCTCACATCATTTCATAGACTTCCATGTGATAATATATGGTATGATCAAGGAGGATATTATCTCTTTGGTATGATGGTGTGTACTTCATTTCAAGCAATACTAGTAAATGTACAAGGACAGTAGTGCAAAAGGTACAGACAGTTCCATGACTGTTTTACAACAGCATTACTTTTAATAATAGCAGTAGACCAGCACTTAGACCGATACCCAAAAAGCATATTAATTAACCAAAATTTTTGCATGTTTCTAGTTTTCTTGTCTTTCGTATTATTTTCAAAAGTGTGGACACATTGCAAAATTCAATAAAATAACACTGAGAAAAACAACATGATGATGACGTATACATGTATAAAATCCAATAGGCATGTTTACTTGAACTTGAAGTAATCAGCCTGCATTGTATTGATTTTTATATCTTTCCTGACAACCTTGGGATTTGATATTGTTTGTCTGCACAACTGTACTTTGGAGAAAAAAAAAATAAGTTGTATTCTTTTTGTTAGTGTTAAAATGACAAGTTTGTGAATTATCTTCCTTTTAGAGGCTCTTCAAAGCCATTATTTTTCCTCTCCTTCAAAGCCATTATTTTTTTAGCAGCAATGTCATCAGATGGGACTAAGGAGTATAATCATAATGAGCAGTTTTGTTAGCCTTTTCATGCCTCATTAGTGTTCTTTTATGCATCTAATTTATGAGTCTTCCCAGATGCCCGCAAGGATATTATTTAATGACGGTTGCAGTGTTCATCAGCAAAGTGGTGATCAGAGATGCAGCTTTAAGATGAGATTGAAAAGACCGCATCTTCTTCATCTAAAGTAATGAGAGATGTAAGAGTAGAAGTCATCTGTGGAAAGCAAGACAAATGTTAGGTCTTTGCCTGTTTGAACTGGTATGAGGTTATGAGAATGTTCATGAAATGATGGCAAAGTGAAGCTGATTTTGTCTTTTGGTTCCATTACCTGTATGTAGCATCTTGTCAGCGTATACATGTACATGTAGAATGTAGTACAGGACCGCAGATGAATATTGTCATCCACTCCATTAAAAAGTAATTACAAAGTGAGAGATGTGAAATTTTCTCTACATTTTTTCTTGCTAGTTTGTAGTCCTAAGCAACAGAACTGTTTCAAGTTGTTCATTTGATGTTCATAGTATGCTCCAAGGGAACGAGTCTGCATTTGTCTCTGTTCTTGCAGTGGGAACTTCAGTTCAAGTGTACTAGTTGTTCGACTGACCATGATGTTTTCCTTTTTCCTGATATGAAGTAGGGGCAGGAGAAGAAGGAGGATATAGAGGAAGAGGAGGAGGAGAGAGAGAGAGAGGATGAGTGAGAGTAAGAGAAGAAAGAAAGGAGAAAAAAGAGAAGAAATAGTCATGAGTACTTCCCTTACCTACTATCTCTTCTCTCTCCCTCTCTCTCCTCCCCTCCCTCTCTCCTCTCTCCTCCTCTTCCTCTCTCCACCTCCTCTCTCCTCTCCCTTCTCCATCCTTCCCTCCCTCCTCCTCCATCTCCCTCCTCCCGTCCCCTCTCCCCTCCTCTCATCCACCTCTCCTCCCCCTCCACTATCTCCTATTGACTGATGACTGGTATGTGGCATGTGGCCAAGCCATTAGCATCAGCAACAGATTTACCTAATGACATAATAAACTAAACTGTCCCCCAGTTATGTGGCCATAAATTGTAGTGAAGTGCCCATAGCTTTGTACTGTATAGCAGCTCATGGACTTCAATGAGCTCACTTAGCCCACCGGCCTCCTAAGAAATCATCTGCTTGGAGCCAAAAGGGCATTTAATCATAGGCCTACATGTACACATGTATATACTTTAACACAGACTTAATGCCCTTATGGCTCCAAACAGATGATATGTTGTACCCTCACAGAAAGACCACCATGGGTTAACTCGAAACTTCATACTGTAGGTTTATTATTTTGGTGGAGTTCAAGGTATTGTCCATCTTGAATGAGTGTGTTTGCTGTAATGTTCATGTTGTCTGCTATAATACATGTACATGTACATGTAGTTCAAATATATTACCAGTCTATGAATCTTTCGCTAGTAAAGTGTGTTGAAATATCCAGTGCAATTTGCTTCTTGCTTCTTATTTCAAATGAGGTTTTTTTTAACTTATTTGTTTTTTAAAGGAATTATATGTTTAAAATATTGGAGGATGATTCCTGTTGCTTACTACTGTAGGTTTGAAGATGTTTTTTCTTTTCTTTTGCGACTACCATTGGCTTGATTTACAGTTGCAGTGAGTTTTTGTTTTCAGGTGGATATCAAATATAAATTATTATGCCTTATTGAAAATTTGACTTGAAACCTTTCAAATTACAAGCATAAAACTATTGACATTTTTTGTATACAGAAGGAACCGTAAAAGTTAAGCATTACAAAGGTACGTGCTTGTTTGGTCGTCAGTAAACTTTGTGGCTTGAAGGACCAGCACGCCACGAAACTGTCACTTGAATTTGAAAGAGAGCGCAAATATCAGTTGCAGTAATTCAGTCATTACCGATGGCAGGATAAATCATCCCCATCAAGTATGTTTGTCTTGATCTAGATTCAGATCGCACTTCTTTAGCTGTCTTTCTAGTCCTTTCCCTTCTTGATATGTACACATGCAGGTTGTATGGTAGTCTACGTGTCTGTGCATACTACATGGACAATTTGTGTATTTGCCATGATACTATCCCTATAAACACTGCAGAGGAGAGCGAGGCTTCTTTTTTTCTTTTCTTCAGGAGCTGCATGGTTTATGAGGATGAAGAAAAGAAGAGGGTTCAAAACGAATCCAGGACGTGCTTGTAAGTAGGTACACCTACGCCAAGGTTATTTGATTGAACCGTAGAAGTGATTAATGGCTTTCTTTTCTTCTCTGTCGGTTGGGATTCCTCATTTGTCAAAGTGCCATGATACATGCTGCATGTAAATCATATACGTGGGACTACATTAACAAGTCTGGCTGAAGTAATGGGCAAGTTTGCAAGATCGTAATGAGATAACCTCTCTGAGTCAATTTGTAGAATTAAGCATATTATCCTCTCTCTCTTTCTTTATTTTCTCTCCTTCTATATTTTCTCTACCACTGTTTGAGATCTTTGCTTCTGATGCTTTCTTACTGCCCCCTGCTTTCCATGACCGCCCTCCCCCAACTTTCTCCATCTCCCCCACCCCTCTGAATGAACATGTTGCCAACAAAGGCATTTCTTATGCAGAGTAGACATGACTGTATTTTCAGTTGTGCTAGTTTCAAGCTGTCTAGTATGAAGCTATCATCTTCTTAAGAAATTTAAATGTCATATGTCATTTAGGATCTAAATTCTTTTAAAGTTTTTTATTGTTTTGTTTTATTTGAAGCCCTACATTTTAAGTTGAGTAGCATCTTAAAGTTGTCAAAATCAGTTTGAAGCCTGGTACCCTGAAAAGTGAGTGAACTTGGCAGGGAACCTTATCACAGCAGTTACGTGATGTCGTCCTGGATGTGTACACAGCTTAGATTGTTTGTCTTCATCCATTCACTAAGCCAGCCCTCTGTAGTGTCCGCAGGGACATGTCTCCACATGCAACCTTCTTAGTTTAATCAGTTTAGCACCACTCCTGGTGTGGCAATCGTAATGAAGACGATCTACTACGCTGACTCGCTGCGACGGTTGTCCCCTTGTTCCAAGTCCTCGTTTGGCCAAATTCTCTCTTCGCACGTCAATTGTCATGTCGTTGTCAACTTGGTGCGGGGAGGGCGTTAGTAATGGGGTAGGGACATGTGGTGTTTACAATCAAGACTTCTTCCCGTTCAAACTTTCACAAAACAAAAGATGTGCAGTGTGCTTTAAAGAGCCACATTTCCAACCGATCTCGCTTCAAAATGATATTAACCCTGTCAGTACCAGAAGCAGTCTGAAGCCATTGTCATTAAGAGTCTCTGGAAGCAAGGGGGGCTTCCATGCACTATGAAGCGGGGCAACGTGCGTGCATGCGTGTACGGGAAAGAAACACAAGCCCTGCCGTCAGCCCCCCACCGCATTCCCACATGGCCGTGATTTACGACCAAGTTCCATTCTAATTTTCCGCATTGTTCTGCCTTCACAGTCGATTCTCGTAGAGATATATATCTCACCCTCCTATCTCCCTTCGCTCAGGGAAGGCAGCGTGTTAGGGCCTCATATTTTTTCCCACCTCTCCCAGCCAACCCAAGTGTAATGAGATTTCCATCCCCCTGTGATAGTTCAACAAATAAATAATGGTCGGGCGGAGAGATAGAGATTAGCTTCTCCTAAGTCCTGCATAGTCCAATTTGCTCAGTGAAGCCATGCCTATCACAGCGCTTGCCGCAGTCCTAAGCCATGAAGTGAAGATGAAGATAATTCGTAGCTATAGTTATTATCTTTTTATTCTTAATTAGATGTTAAGGTGGATGAGGGTAAATTGAGATTGATCAGTTGAAATTTCTAAGAAAAATGCGACATTGAAAAACGTAATGAGTGTATTTCATTTTTAATAAATTAATTACATGTTTGATGTAAGAGAAACCTGTATTTTGGGAAGCTTATGGAAAATGCAAAAGCAAAGTTCACTGTGTAGAGGAATTCCATTGAATTCATTCCACCTATGATCAAACATAAACATGTACTTGCAGGACTACAGTTATACATCAAGGCCTATATATACAAGTGCATAAAACAGACCTAGGTTTAATATGTAGGCTAACTTCTAGGTTTACACCCAATAGTGGTTTGATAATCATACAAACTGTCACTGGCTACTTTCATATTTATATAAATGAAATTACCACAAACATTTAACTCTTTACAACTTGGCATATCCTTGTTTACATGGCATCTAATGCTGGCCTAAAAGTTTTAAATAATACCGTTATTTTTAAGTGGTTAATGTCGTAAGAGCTGTCACAGTCCTCAACAATATGAGATTATAATAATGTATGTTAATTATCTTCCGACTATTCAGTTGTTATCTGAAGTTCTGACAATAAATTTAGCAATGCAGCCCGGGCAGGCTGGATAGGATAGGGAGCTAGCAAGATAGAAAGAGAAAGATTGCGTGTGTGGATGGATCAGTAGGAAAGTAGTAAATTCCATTCTTAGTTTTGTTGCTGAAAGGCATTCCAATGGTGGAAAGCTCCACTGGTGACAGACTTAGCCCAGCATACTGGCCCTGACATAGCCTCACCAACCCATTCAAAGTTGTGTTACCTGTTCCCGTTTTGGAATCGTCGGGATCTTGCGTGGATGTGTGTGGTACATCCCATTGGCTTTAATTGTTTTCAGTGTATGTTGTATCCTAACTATATATATATATATATATGCAAAAATTGATAAATGTACCAGGTACTCTTAGTCTTATTCAGTTTTATATAAAGGCCTACATGTACATCTATATCTTTGTTTAGAAAGAAAAGATTTCAATAATCATATTATTATCGTCACACCGTATATAGAAGTCATGTGTAGGTGTTTGCAGATACGTGCACAGGACATCCATAAGAGCCACATTTAAATATCTGATGAAATTTCTTTTTGATGACAATTTATATGACAATTGAATATTTAGTTTCAAGGGCAATTATTATTTGTTAAAGTTTGAGATACAAACCATAATTAAATAGATAATGAAATTATAAAGAATGATGGAAAGAGAGAGAGAAAGAGAGCGAGTAAGACCCCATTCTCACTCAGTTCCTGGACCGGTCTACTCTAGTGGGGAGTGTGCAGGCACAACCGTGCTAGGAAGGTCACATTAACCGGAAATGAGTGTGTTTTGGTCAGAAAGTAATGGAAGAGAGAAAGAGAAAACAGTGAAAGAATAAAATCAAAGATTGAAATAATGAAAGACAGAAAGAGAAAAATAATAGGATATAACCGAAGAATAACATAAAGAAGGATAAAAAGAGAAGATTACAGAATTTCAAAGATAAAGCATAACATGAGGAAAGATAGAGAGAGGAAATAATAGAATAGTAAAGATAAAGAATAACAATAGGACCAGGAAATGTAGAAACAGAAGAGGTTAAGGTTGAGAACATAGGATATTACATGAAAGATAGACAGAAAAAGTGATCGAATGATTAGAAGCAAAGAAGAGCATATGTGAAGATGATGGGAAGAAAAGGGAAGAAAAGTAAAGAACAACATTATGAAAGGGTAAAACTTGCGATGAGTATGAACTGTACGGACGGACGATACCTCTGAAAAAGTCCAGTGGATCGGTCTAGCGTAGACCAGTCCAATGAAGCGAGTGACTCTGAGAATGGGGTCTTGGACGTTTGTGATTCAGAATGGATCCTGCTAGTCAGTCGGTGTACAAGATAAATCTGGGGTGTGTGTTGCTAAGCCAAGTTCCATGAAACCCTTGGGCTGTGACATAAAAGTTTGGGCCACCCTAAGTGACCTTCGGTGACCCATCACGACCCGACCTGACCCCCATAGCTCCACTCCAAAACACTGGCAGTCTGGTGGATAATCACAACACAAGATCGACTGGAAATCTTCAGGCAGTGTGTTTGTGTGTTGGTCTCGGGCAGTGTGCATCTGGGTATTATGGTAGTGGTGCAGTACATGTAGACAAATTTGTGTGTGAGTGCATAAGATTTGTATGGGTCTTGCTACATTTTCTGAAAACTCTTGATTAGAATTAGAAGTCATGCATAAGTAAGGTGGAAAATGAACTGGGTTAGCATACTTATTAATCGAGGGTGGATGAGCTAATTAATGTACACTCCAAGAGTTTTAAGAGGCCAGTTTCATAAAGTAATCAAATTTAATGCATATATCTTTGTGAAGTGCCTGGTAACAAATCATTTCCTTTACCTGTTGGTAATAATAGTGTTTCAATAGTCAGAATGCTAAATGAATACATTACCTGTTGCTACATAGGGCAAGCCATAAGTTTGTCAAACCTAGCAACAAATACTGTATCAAATTTGCATTTTGACTTTTAAAATACAATGATATATAACAGGTGAATGTAATGGCTGGTTGCTAGGTAAGCGAGTTTAAATCTCAATACATTTTGAGGTCTACACTAGCTTTTTATATGAATTTTTCTGTATCATTTCTTCATTGAAATTATCTCTAGTAATGTCTATCATGTCTATACAAAAATTAGGAAACCCTATCCTGAGTGCAGTTTAAGATATTTAATTTTTCCCCTCCACAATTACAACAGGCAAAATTCACTATTTCTAAAAATCTTGTAAAGTAACTTTAGAACCATTTCAACATTTAGAAACAATGTTCATATTCTTTATCAATCACATTAAAAAAAATATTATCTTTCCAAAAACCCTCACGAAATTAAAAAAACAGCTGTTTTTTAATACCAAATGACATCTGTCCGTCAATGATACCCATGCATTGTCCACATACATGCATTGCACAGATTATGCTAATGAGAGCCATGGAGTCAGTGCAACATTATATTGATTCCCCCAGTGGTAATTTCTATGCCTATCTATTGATTAAAGGAATGTACAATGTATAATGGAGGATGGAGGGATTGGAGAAGTATTGATAAATGATGGCCAGGTCCACCTAGCCTGCCGTCACAAACCCTTGTCAGATGTTGTGCCTAACCATGTCTGCACGGTGAGACAAGGCTGATGGCATACTGCAGTAATTGCATAGACTATACTGTAGCTGCTTGTAATTGATACAGCCGGGGACTGACAGAGAGCTAGGCTCCGCTCAAGACGTCAGGTCTTTAGGATTTGTGGTGAAATGTCAGATTAGAGTCTGTTCCAGCAGACTACAGCCCACTGTCCCGCCAGTGGACCTAGGTCAGTTTGTATTCATGATGTACATGTATGTTCAGATGACCCAAGGTCAATCAAAGTGCACAGTGGTGAACAGGACACCAAATTTACCACAATTTTACCGGTGCCTACTGCCTACCTGTAGATGTATTTGTGAATTATGTATTTTTAAAATCTTTATTGTCAAGTGGTCTAGACACATTATTTACACATTTCGATGCAATAGCCATTTTCATAATGCAATAAGCACAGAAAGAGGCCAAAAATGTTTTGATATGGAGTCGTACATGTACAAAAGGACTACGGTATACATCTACATGTATGTACATCTACAGTGCTTGTTTGATGTGCATGCAGCATTGAAATGTAATGATGATGAAGGTCAATATGCTTAAAAAGAGAGAAGAGAGAGATAGGGAATTGGCTTTCATGTAAACTTTTATCAACAAGTCTACATATTTATGATTTGTTATACTTATACTTCATGATCCTAAGATAATGATTATTGTATGGAGGTTTAACAGTTTTTATTCCCTAAATATCTTGGTTACTGTTGACCACAACATTACACAATATGGTTTAATTCATTACACACAGACTTGTGAATTAAATTTTATTTATCATATTAAAGATAAGTGATACTGCAACAATTTGATCAAACTGAAGAGCAGACATCATTGTTCAAGTTGACACCAGTTTCAGAAATGGCCCTAACAAATGTAAAGTGTTACAGGAAGCAGTAATACCAAAATGTTGCATATGTTGGTATTACAATGAAATGTGGGCGATGGTGCAAATTCAGCTCTGATTACAGGTGAACCCAAACTTTTGGAGGGTAGTATATGTACTCAAAAAGTATTTTTTTTAGAAATTTGGCCTTTCTACTTGAGGCTTGAGACTCCTAAAAATGTATTCACACTCTTAACAAAGCAGGAAACTTTGTGGGTTTACTATTGAATTAACACCCCCTCCTCTCTTCATCTGTTTGGGCAGAAACTGCGACAGCCTGAATTATTATTTTCAGAAAGAATAGAATAGCCACATTTTCACTGAACCGTGGTAAGGGCGATCGCCCACGTTATTGTACAGTATGCAAATATATCACCTCATATAAAAGTACCCTGATTTCAGGGGCTTCCCAAGTGACATGAATCGGGTGACACCTCCATATTCGCCACCAGGGCAAAGTCTCTTTTGTAACGGTCACAATAAGACCTAGAACATGTCGACACACCAAGAAATAAATTTCCCCTGATGGGGGTAAATAAATTGAAACCCATTCAATTCTGTTTGATAGTTTGTTGGTGATAGGCAGTGGGTGTTGGGAATGTACTGCTTTTCTGCTTTTCAATCTCATTTTCTTTAAATTAATTATATAATTTGTTTTGGTCATTGCGACTGGATCTATACATGTGTTGGGCTGCTTGTACTTGTAAACTTAAGTTATTCAGGCATGTATTGGAGGCATGTATCGGGACCATGTGTACATTCATGTAACTATATTTGCTATGCACTTGTACTTTGATGCACTCACGTGAGATTGTATGGGTGGGGCTGACAACATGGTCTTTGGTACATTATCATGTAGAGGAAGGAATTTTGTGTGAGATTTCATTGATTTTTTTCATTGTAAGATACCCCCTTAGCCTTAGGTCTTTTTCTAGTCACAGAAGATTAGTCCTAGCTCCCATTGAGGCCTACATGCTTATGCTTATTTTAAAATGAAACGCAGGATCGTGAAGGACATACAGGTAAACAAACAAATAATTAGGGCCTATCTGAATAATTTCTAAAATTAAGATGCATCTAATACAGTAGACCTCACCTCCTCCAAGATAAGAAAACAACAAAAAAATACAAATTTCTCAGATACATGATTAATTTGAAGTAGAGCTAATACACAAACAAGGTGTTTTAGCGATATTATATATTGTTGTTAGGGCAGTATTTCATGTAGGATCTGTATGCCAAGGGAAAATATAATACCCAATTTTGAAAAATAATTTTTATTAACAATAAGTGCAACTTTCAGTGACTCTCCAAGGATTCTCCTTCATAAGAACCTTTAATTTAACTTCAGTATTTGAACTGTACGTTCTTCACCGTAGTATAGTTGGAAACTAGATTGACCCAAGATTATACCACAATGGAATATTGCTAATCGTGGAGTATATCTATTGCTTGAAATGAGAAGTTCATTAGGTAACTTCAAATGTGGAACAGATGATAGTATGAGCTGGTTAAAAAAAAAAATAATCCTAGATGGGTAGTCATGTTTCGATGCTGATATCATCTGTTTGGAGCGAGAAGGGCGTTAATTCATATACTTTAACACAGAGTCAAAACCCTGCTTGCTCTCAACAGACAACATCTTGCAAATTTAGTCATTTTAGTTGAACACCTGAGTCAACAAAAGAAATGATTAATGATGAAAGAATTCCTCGATTATTAACAGACCACAATGCCAACTTCAAATCGACCTCAAGTAGAGTACAAAGTCCACTAAGAAATGAACTGAAAGAAGGTTAAAAATAGTGCCCCAAGTTTGAAGTCATAATGTCAGAACTGAAAAGCAAACATTGATTACAAAATCAGCGCTTCACTTTGGAAAGCGTCCATTTTGTTTGTTTGGAACCAGAAGAGTGTTAACTGTATCTACATTAAATGATATAACTTGACACCCTTCTGGCATAAACATACTGTATGTAATTGAAATACTGGTGTTTATTTTATTTTTTAAAATTATATTGGTATTGGGAGGTTATGAGAAATGGAAGGAAAGGTTGCGATGATGGATTAGGTCTATGGGAAGTTCATCCTGTTATTTGAACTTTGACCTTCCAGCTGACTTTCTCTTGCTGCCAAGTTAATGAAAAGTTTCCCCTCAAACTTCTGAATGAATTATTACAGACATTGGAGTGTTATTGCTATTTCCTAGTGTGTTGGTCATGTCAGAATGATATTCAAATCACTGTCAGAGTTCTTCTTTCTTTATTTGGTTATTCTGAACTTGCTCCCTTCCTTAGCCTTTCCATTTGTTTCTAATCTTTCTTCTCTCTTTCTTTCATGGTTTGTATGTGGTCAATCATATTCCTGACTTTACCTCTAGTTTTTTTTTTCCAATTTGCATACTCTTTATCTTCATCTATTTTAATTCTCATTTTCTCTTTCTCTATCTCTAGCTCTCTCTCTCTCTCTCTCTCTCTCTCTTTCTTACTCTCAGCATGTCTCTGTCTTTCTTTATCTATCTTCTCATCATTTCTCTCATTCTCTTTTCTATCACTCCCTCTTTCTCCCTCCCTCTCTCTCACACACTCCCTCCCTCTCTCTTACTCTCCACACTCTTTCTCTCCCATTCATACTTCCTCTGTCTCCTGCACTTACTTCCTGGCTTCTCCTTCAGCTTCCTGAAGCACACAGAACTCTGTCTGCCCTTCAAGTGCATTCCACTGTGCTTGCGCTGAAGCATGTCACTAAAATTTCAAAGTCAGAGCTGCCATTTATTGAAATATGACTGAATATCACTCGTACTTTTCTCACGGGACTGTGAAGTTATCATTAAGAGCATAGGAATGAAGGAATTTCCATCTTTTCACTGGAGAATTCCTGAAAGTCTCAAATTAAGAGCCACCATTTATTGAAATTCATCAAAATATGACTGTAAAAAAAAAAAAAAATCACACTTTTCTTTGGGGAGAATTAGATCATTGCAAAGAATATAACATTGATTGCATTTATATACTCTCGCGTAGGAGCATGTACCTGTAAGTTTCAAATTCAGATTCACCATTTATTTGATGGTAAAATAAAAAGTCACTCACATTTTTTAATAGAGAATGTGAAGTTATTCAAGTTCGTGAGATTTAATTCCAGCAACATAGCAAGAACCATGTTAATGATGTATAATTGCAATTTTGTATGGTATAGTAGGCCCATATTGACGGCACATCATCTTGGAAAAGGCAGTTCTCACAAGGAAAATTTCAGAAGAGTGGAAACAAGACAATGTGTTCACGAGTACCTGTTTGAAACTCCCAGAATGCCATAATTCTCTCCCGTTTGTCCAAACCTCATATGGAAATACCTATTGGGCTCATCCATATCTGTCATTAAATCTGTGCATGATTTATAAGTCCCATGCATTCCTATAGTTGTGGTTGCCTTAAATTCCATAAATCAGAGATAAGAGTCAATACCGTACATCCCAATTCTGAGAAATCGGCCAGGATTGAAATGCCACGAATATTCATCAAAAGGCCAGGAAAGTGCACCCCTGCCCTTGTAGTTTGCAGCAACAAACCCATGTCAGTAGTAATGTATAACAGAAGGTCTGAACCAGGAGACTATGCAGAGACTGCAGTCCATAGGCCCCCTGCTGTAGCTGATCCTGGCACGGCCAGAGACAATTAGAGTTAGACTCTGCCCTAGGCTTAATGGAATTGTGCTTAAGTGTGAATTTTGAGTCTGCGCCTGGAGACTACTGCTTTTGTGCGGTGGATCGCTCGATCTGTAGCATATTCATGGACCTCTCAATGCATGCATACATTTAAGCACTTGTTCTCCTCTT
This sequence comes from Hemicentrotus pulcherrimus, assembly GCA_003118195.1. Taxonomy (NCBI): domain Eukaryota; kingdom Metazoa; phylum Echinodermata; class Echinoidea; order Camarodonta; family Strongylocentrotidae; genus Hemicentrotus; species Hemicentrotus pulcherrimus. The sequence goes on from BEXV01000881.1 coordinate 41,689, forward strand.
AAATGCACATTGCAGAGTGTAATGTAGTTCAAACTTTTTTTATGTCTGAATAAAATTGTCTCTATCATGTTTGGTATCATCCGATCAAAACCAGAAAGATTTTATCTCTTGTCATTAAAAAAAATGGAAATAAAAAGAAAGTGAATCCCCTTGTGGCCATAAAACAGATGATATGATGTGAAAAAAAAGTATTTTATATTTTCATGAGATATTCTTGTAGAAATAATTAGGCCCGTAAAAAATATGTCAGTGTATGACATTGTAGGCCAATATGTAGATGGTTCCATTATCTTGCAGAGATATCAACAAAAATGCCCTGTAGGGATTTTAGGTGTCTTACTTCAAAACCCTAACCATTAAAAAACAATGGCTCATATTGAAGTGAGCAGCCTAAATCCCAACTCAGCTTTATCGCTTATACAGTATGTGCACAGTACCCCTTCAATGTATGATATAGGTCAAGATTCGGCAGCAGTGGGAATGCACCAAGTATTGCAATGAGACCAATCCAATAGAAAGAAATGTCCGTATTCTAGATTCTAGATATAGATTGGTTCAACCAAAGTCCCCCACTTCTCTTTTCATCAACCTGGCCGATCATCAAAGTCTGGCCCCCTTTACGTTGCCGACATGCCGCTTCTCTAGCCCACCTTCTTCAATTATCCTTCTTCAATTTCTCCTCCTTCTGTTCCATCCGTGCTTCGTAAGGGCAGTGGACATTCATCAAATTTTTTCCTCCAAATTGTGGAAATACATAGGGGGCTACCAATGAATCGTGACCTAAAAAGTCGCCCAATTTAATTGAGGCTTTTCTAGACAGGTCGTATGTCATGTGATTTCATAGAGAAAGACAATTTAGGGGATAGGTGGTCTTTATAAAGAGGTGACCACTAAGAAAGGTTAAAAGTATATTTTATTTTAATCAACTGTCAATTTTGGTATGGATTATCAATTTTGTATGCATTAAGAAAGTATGTTGCGAAGGAATTCAAAGAACTAAATTTGCATGTCTATTGTGTTTTTAACACAGACAGGTAGATGAACTGTTGATGGTTGCCAGTCTCTATAGTTATCGATACCTCATTTTGGCTAAGAAAAGCGTCTGTCCATAAAGACTAAGATTAGCTCATACAAATTAAGAGCGATTTGCACTTGCAGAAACAGGTATCGCGAACAAGTATGCCCAGCATAGATGCCGTTCTTTCAACCTTATGCAGGTTATGAAGGGCTGCTCGACCCAGTTAAATAAAGAATACGTTTACCTGAAATATCCACCATCAGCTATGTTAGATACAGTTTTGAGCTAGTCTTAAAATTAAGACTTGATTCCATCCTGCCTTGTCTGCTCTGGCTTGTCATTGAAACTGTCTCATTTGTCTAAGTTTTTGGATTAAAGTACAGTCAGTTTGTCCATGAGGAAAGGGCTGTGAGTAATGGTCATTTTATCTCTTTTTAACTTATGTGAAAAAAATTCTGGACATTACTAATTGTATACTTAGTTAATGTATAACCTCTAGATTCTGATTCAATATATTCGTAAATAAATGCTTCATTTCTCAAACATTTATCAGATTCTCGCAAAATCTTCCTATTTCATATATTCAGAAATATCTGCAACAATGGTAATAGGTAACAAAATGCTATCGGAAAGAAGGTGGATCGGGTGAGGGAGTGATTTTTAAATGAGGGCAAAAAGCGTTCAGATTTTTAACTGGAGGCGGTGTGGAATCGGCAGGCGAAAATCAATTCAAAGTGAATTTTCTTTAGAAGTAGCAGGGTCTAGGAGGAATAGTATCAAGGCCCGTCTACCGTGCATCCCTGCTCTCGTCCCGTGCTATACAAGCTTGCGACAGACCCGCACATTAGCAATGCATGAAAGCAAAGTCGCCTCTCGCAGCAATTCAGCGACCGGATCGCTAATTACCCAGCGGGGAAGGAAGCGATAGCCATTGTGGAGAAAGGCATACTTTTCCCTCTTTCCTGCTTTATATCTTTCTCTTTATCTCTATCTCTCTTTCTCTCTCTCTCTCTCTCTCTCTCTTTCTCTCTCTCTTTCTCTCTCTCTTTCTCTCTCTCTCTCTCTGTCTCTCTTTCATTCTCTCTCTTTCTCACTCTCATGCCATGTCTATGTATGGGCTCCTTTTTTGTCTTTTACCGCTTTTAAATCTCTTGTCATTGACATATATCTATATCTAGTTCTTGCCTTCTATCTCTCTCTGTCTCTCTATCTCTCTCTGTCTCTCTATCTCTCTCTGTCTCTCTATCTCTATCTTTGAGAACAATAGACTCTTTAAGAATATAGAGCTCATCAATTGTAGAGATACATTGAAACCTGTCTTTATTGGTCAACTATAGGAAAGAGGCAAAGTGACCGATATACAGTCATTCTTTCTGGACAGGTTCTATGATACCCCTTTCTTCCTACAAGGGAGGGGGGGGGGCAAGTTAGGTGACCACTGAAGACAGATTGCCTCATGAAGAAAGTGGCCACTCTGGCAAGTTCGGCCCTTCATGCATCCCAGCAAAGTCAACACTCTCGCTGACACTTGCACAAAGTCCTGAGGACGTTAAAACATTAACAGCATCATTAGAATATGTTGCGGTCCAAAGCACCTTTCGACCATAACCTGCAGTTGGACTACCAGCAACAGGTTCTAAACCCACCTGCGTGTCCTAGCCCTTCACTGTTGAATACCTACTTCAACTCGATCGGTCGGTCTGAACTCCCAACCAATCTGACAAGGGAAATGATCTTAAATACTATCTAATTTCAAATCGATGATGTATTTTGGCACTCAAGGGTCACTTCAAAGGTCCATGATCTTTCAAGTCATATGTTTGGACGCAGAAGGGCGTTAACTCATATACTTCTACACAGGGTTAACGCCCTTCTGGCTCCACACAGACAAGGTGAGTCGTTTTGTTGACAAGGACGAGGCGGAAATAAATACCATATATATTTTTCCTCTTCGCGCTGGTCATCAACTGCAAATGGAAAGATGGAGCTTACATGTGTTTCATATCATATTCATATCATATTAATATCATATTCATATCGGTATTCTATTTCAGTCATATCTTTGAAGAAGTGATAAAAGGTCTGATAGCCTTTGACAACATCGGTAAGCTGTCAATGCCGGATGATAAGCCCTTCAACCGAAAGGACAGATTACAGAAAGCGAGCAAAGTCCAAATGCATTTATAATAGTAATCCCAGATAACACTTTGTGTAGGCTTTGCAAGTGTGGGGTTAACCAAAAGGCTTGTGGAAATATAATTTCCTTTTCTAAAGTCATTGTAGAGTATTTAATCTTTCTATCATCCTGTGAAAAGGATGGCTATCTCATGAGTAGGAGACTAGCGTACAGTCTTTACAGTGTACAAACCTTTTTTTCAACTACTGGCAATATGTCTTTGTTGGCATCCTCACAGGTTTGTTTTTTATAGCCTCTAGTTCCATTTATGATGGAAGAAAGTAAAGTTGTAGAAAGTAAAGTTGTAGAAAGGAAACAAGTTTGTAGAAGAAAGTAAAGTTGGAAGAATACCATTGCCGAAAAGTCTCCAGAAAAGCATTGGTCTCAAAATATTAGCAATGCTCTCAAAATGCCCTCATAATGCCCTCATATTCAAATTATGACCAAAAAGATATCTGACAGCTCTGAAACAAAGTTTTATGAATAGTCCCATGTACCAATGTCTGTGTGTGGCGTATGAGTATGAGCAAGATTGACCTAATTTCTATTCTTTTTTACCATAACAAAACCTCACGGTATACATCACTTGGATGAACGACAACCCTTGCAAATTGTTTCTACACCGTTTCATTAGTGTACTCATATTAGTGGCATGACTAGACTTCATCTTTACCTTTAAAATAATCCCCACCCGTCCTGTTCGATTCCTGGCAAAAATCAGATAATTAGCTTGATACAGGTCAAGTGCAACCTATAGAGACATATTAATAGGCTTGCCGGGCCCTCTACCCCGATTCCCCTGGTCGTGATATCGCAGTTCGTCCGAACATGATTCCTACTAAGATGATTTAAGGTGATGTGCGGTTTCAGGAAAAGGAATTAGCTTGCAGAGAAGATGACCTTTAGTGCCATAGATCTCGGCTAAAGACAACCCACTACCCCCACGTGCAGTGGTGAATCCTCTGTTCTGATTTTTTTTTATATAAAAGTAAGGTTAACATTAAAACTAGAATGATATTGTAAGAAATTATTATTAATTCTTTTTGTTTAAACTGATTCTTCTAACCCGCGGTCAGTTTATAATCATAATAGTCAAATAAACAGGGCCTGAGAAAATGTAGTTGAATCTTTGGATCGTCCGTGCGGTTCAAGTCCCGCTGCGGCACATATGTCCTTTGGCAAAAATTGATCTACATTTGCCACACTCAACCCAGGTGATGTAAATGGGTACCTGGCAGGAATTAATTTCTTGAAATGCTGGAGCGATATATAAACGGCAGCTAGGGTAAAGTCGGGGAAATAATAAATGTGCCTCGGAATAGAATTATCTAGATAGGCGGTGCTAAAGAAATGCCTCTTATTATTATTATTATTATTATCTATAACCTCTGTATGAGCTCACGTCATTGGTCGACGCGAGCCTGTCAGCCAGTCTCCAACCTCCCGGTGTCAAAGCAACGAGCCGCACTCTTCCTTGCGCATCATCGTCACGCTCATCGGCAGCACTATCGAGTGAGGGGGAAGGCCAAGAGTAATTATGCTTCAAGGTGACGCAAGAAGAAGCGAAAGCGTCGCTGGATCCATCTTGGCGTGCTGCTAGGCTGTGTTTGATTTCGCACAGAGTTCAGTCTCGTTTTAATTATCCACCTCCTAAAATTAGACTCCGGTTGGAACCTAACAGAGCGAATCTTTGGAGACAGATGTTTTAGGATTTGCCAGACCTTTATGTTATATTTCGCAGATGTTAATGTACTGTATCGATGGTCCTTCAGCATACTATCACCCTAAAACATTTCGCTCATATTCATACATATGTACAGGTACACTTGACTGAAAATAAAAGATACAATATGACTATGTACATGTACATGTACATGTATCTGTATGGATCAAAACTGTGTTTGGAATGCTATGCAACATAATACATAGTATGGCGACACACATTATTCCATAAATCTCAAAATGTATCAACATTATCTTTAAAGGAATATTTTGTTGGACATTACATGATCCATACTTTGATAATTCTGACATTGCCGTCAAATATCCCCTTTGAATTAACTATCTATATCCAAAATAATCTCGGCCATCTGTGCCTTTCCCAGGCTCAGGCTATCAAAATCGTCCACTGGCCAATTTCAACATTGAAACGAGTAGAGGTTTGTAAGGATGAGAAGGTCAGCTCGCTTGGTCTATGTACATGTATAGTCTGCCATTGCTGCTTTATGAGTGCAATGTGCTGAATATTGATTGCCGAATGACGTCAAGAAGCAGTCCTAGTATGGCCGGCTGGTGATCAAGGTAATTTCCAAGTTCATGTTAGTTCATGTACACATGGATGCCATTAGTCCCACTTGCAATAAAACATGCAGCCTTTGATGAGATCTGCTGTCTTCAAACTTCCCTTCCCTGTTATTGAGGAGATATGAAATGAAAAAGGAGAAGGAATTATCTTCTGACGAAGGGGAGCTAAGTGGATGTATGTGATAGGCAAACTAATGTGGCTTGTTGTGTTGGTATGCTTCAGCTTGAGGAGAAAGTCTTCATTTCTTACAGGTATTTGAATATGTTGAAATGTCGCTGTTCAAATGTGTATCCAATTCTTAAAATAGATAGTCCGGTGGAATTTATTTCTCTTTAAAAGTATGCATAATGCTAACAACTGGGCAGTCTCTCTTCTTGCATTGAGCCTTTGAAACATCTTGTGTCCAATGTCATATCTTCAAGAACATAATTTTCAGGAAGTTATTTCCCAAGAACATACTGCGTAAGTACTGCGTAGTGCATACAAAAGGGCCCCTCGCTCTTCCTGCATTCAGCCTCTGCATTGAGCCTCGCATCTCATGCTTGATGCCCTCTGAATGGTTTGAGGGAGGCCTCCCTTTCAAGGCCAAAGTGCTCCATCATCTCCTGGCAGATATGATGCATATTCTCAATTAAAACAGAAAGAAAAGATGATGCATGTGATATTGGCAGAGTGCTCCATCAAAACGGCAGAGGAAAGAAGATGAGACTTTTATTGTTATTTAAGCGTTCTGTAAATTTTGAGACCACGAAGTTGACCATAATTGATTCAGTATCAGAAATAGATGTGGACTGGACTAAAAGTAATTACTCTTTATCATTATATATGTCCTTGACTCATTCTCTTTATTATTCTAGATTATTATTCGAGATATAAATCATTATTCTACTTGTCCTTAACAGTTGATGGAGTGCATAATTGTTCTAAATAAAAATGATTATTCTAATGGACCTGAATTCCTAGATTAATTATATTTCATAGTGCACAATTATTCTGATAAAGAGGAATTATTGTACTGGTATGTATCAGCTTTTATTCATTATTTTACTTTCTTTGTGTAGAGTTATTTTTTCAGTTATTTTCTTGGATACTGCAAAGGCATCTGCTGGTAGGAGAGGAAGTAGGAGTCCTGAAATGACTGTAGGCCCTAAAGATTTCCTGGCAAATCAGCTTTTAATTGGAAATTATTTGACCCGCTAATGATTATGATTCAAGGTGTTGGTCTTTACATCACGCAGTAAGCTAAGAGCGAAATGGGAGTTATGCGCATGCTGGCGGTGTGGAATTCAGAACTCGGGAGGGGGTACAGGCGCATGCCCCCTGGTTCATTCACCCCAGTGCCTTGTTTTGAAAATACCTGGAAAGGACTGCAGTCCCAGCTATACCGTTTGATATTTGTTGTTTTTATGAAAAAGTGAAAGAGGTTAGCACATTTGGAAGTAATTCCTTTGCTTTTAATCAATTCAAATAAAAATAATTAGGAGGGTACATTCTCTCTTGCTTTCTCTCTTTCTCTCTCTCTCTCTCTCTCTTTATTTCTTTTCCCTTTTTTTCCCACTTGGCCAGAAGTTCTCTTTGTTGGATTCGTAGAACCAAACCCAAACAGATCTTTTATATAACAATGCCTCTTTACTGCTTTCTAGCCTTGAACAAGACATTGACCTATTCTACAAACAAGACACCAATATTACTCATTGGGAAAATATGCAAACTATTGTTGTGGTCAATTGAACCCAGTCAGCAAGTCAGTGAGAAAGTGGAATCTATCGGATAAGCCTTACCCAATTGCCTGTTCTGTGTCTTACATCATTTATATAACCCGCCAATAGTTAAAAAAAGAGAGTTGAAATTACGGGTACTGGTAGTCATGTGATGATAGTTTTATAAAATACACCTGACTGAGGAAATCATGTCTGTGATCCTAGCTGTTCTCTGTAAATCTTTTTAAAAGCAACCTCAGTAAGAATTGTTCTCCCTCAATTATCTTTTCTTCAATATTTGCTGTCAAGCATTCCTATTTTAAGGTTCTTCACATGTTTCAAAAGAGATGGACATGCACAATTGACCCACTTTAATTTTCACTTTAAAATGTCAAGGAGGCTGCAAGATAATTGCAACTGTTTTCTCTCTTTTAAAAAGTTACATTATTTTTTTATTTAAAAGAGAAAGATTGGGAGTTTATATAGATCTGTCTCTTGTGTGTATTGGTAGGATAATCATTAAGTTTGTTGACCTGCAAAGAACAATTGAGTCAGATTTGAGTTGAATATCCAGTTTCATCGGCTACTACCTATATGCTATACATCCTGCAACGGATGTTCTAATGTAATCTTTGTTTCCTGAAAAAGTTATTATAACTTACTTTTTAGGGTCTCAGAAAGTTTAAATGTGTTGCCTGTGGGGAACAAGAAGAGCATTAATTAACTTTTTCCTCATTATGAGACCACCATGAATTTGACTTTCAGGCTGTTGTTATTGTTAGTGTTTTTTCCACAAATTTCTCAATGAAACTGGAAAGTTTCTCAATGAAATATATATTTCTGGAAATATATCTCGGAGCAGTTAGGGAAAATTGTATTTTAGTTAATTCTGCTACTATTAATTTACGAGTAATCTCATTTACACCGACTAGACTAAAACCAAAATACCAGCCTCAATAAATTGAACAAAAGAAAATAGCAAGACCTCACAAAAAGGTTCTAATTACCTATATTTTTGTCAGTCGTGATCTGTTTATTAGTCTTCTTGTCAGTTTGGTGTTATGACTTGGGTATAAGTAAACCTCATTATTTTGATGCCATTTTCTTGCTTGAAGAGATGATGGTATCAGGTGTGCTTCTTGAGTTTCCCCCACCATTAACTTGCCATTAGCAGAGAGTTCTGTGTTGAAAAAGCAAAAAATAATTAGAATCATGCTAACATAGCACACATCCTCCTACAGATAACATAAGAGGGACGTAATTCAAGGCATCACTCTTCAAAATATTTTTGCACTTATTTTTCTTGTAGATCATGAAAGATGTATGTGAAGAAATAGAAAGATTAGGAAATATAGAATTTTCTTGATCCAGGCTCCATATTTTCAGGTACCTGGGTCAGGACACATAATAATAATAATTAAACATTTTTTGTATAGCGGATAACCTCACACATAGGTATGACTGCATGTCTCTATGCACTTTAGAGAACAAGATACAGAAGGAGTGGAAATGGTGCACTGGGTTCATGATTGTGAGATCTTAAAAAATGCTAAGTAGATATGGTTTGAAATTACTTCTGAACTTCTCTTGTGGGCCTGCAGTCCTCTTAACTTTCACCCAGATTTATTACTATAACATATGTTGGACATTTCAAGTCATTGTAAATGATTTGCTGCAAAAGTTGTTCAAAAGAAGAAACCGACGAATTTCCTATTTGATTATACTACATGTAAATTGCAAAGTCAGACATTGTGTGGCGACATTTTATTGTAATTTCATTTTTCTTGTATAAATAAAGTTGAAAGCACATAGACTCCACTCCTAAGTATTCATAAGTATGCTGTGCACTTTCCAATGTAAACACCACTCTGGTCATTGGCCGATGTAGCCTCAATTGCAGGCACAAACCCTTATCGATGCTGTGCGTAACAATGTCTGCACCTGAGACTATGCTGACGGCACACTGCATAGGCTCTGTACTTTAGCAGTTCCAAATTTGACACAGCGAGAGACTTGCAGAGGCTCTGCTCAAAGCTGTAGGAATTATGTTAAAGTGTGTATTTAGAGTATGTGCTTTTAGACAAGATGTAGTCTGCCTTCATAAATTTACTGGTTATCTCTGTGGAAAATACTAGTTTGCAGTTGATTGCAGGACCTGCAATCAGTGTGGATCAATGGCAACTCTTCATATAAGATGAGCCTTGATGAGGTAGATGTTCAAAGATATTTGTCATATAATGTAAATCTACCTTATCTGCCAAGTCCAATCTTTGCCAGATATCAATTGTTATCTTTGACTAGAAGCCAATTTGGGTAATTACTATTTAGTGTTAAACTTAATTTTCATCTTCAGCTGTGCTTTCTGACTAAATGGCTTGAAAATGTAATTTATCTTTAAAGATAACTTTATTATTTGTATTTGTTTTACCATCTATATTGCGTATCAGTTAAAGTGTGTGTCATTTAGGTATTAGCTCTGCGATCAAGCAGTAATGTCTCTCACTTGAACTTTTGACATTTCTAGGGCATTAGTGGCCCGCAGTTTGTGTTTAATGGCAGTTTGTTAAATGTTAGTGCATATTAAGGCTAGTATTACTAGTTTTTTAGCCTAGCTGCAAGGCAAATGTATAAAACAATGTAGACAGAGTCTTGAGTATGAAGGCCTAGATAGTCTTTTGTCAGTATGCTACAAACGGTAGGATTTCAACTTGGACTTGAAACTGTCTAATGAGGTTGTAGATCCAAATTCGACCCGCAAAGGGAGAACAAAAAACTCTCCTAGCCTTGAAGTCAGGCTACAAGTTCATTGGCATCTGTATTTCGTTCAGTCATGAATTAGAAGTCAAAATCATTCATCCAGTCTAGCACCCTAGCGGGGGCCATACTGGGGGGCCCATCCCTCTCCCGGTCGGAGATCTCGTTTCAGTCTTAAATGCCAGGCAGCCCCGAGACATTAGTACTTGAGGATGTTAGTCTGTGGCTTCCAGACTCCAGGAAGATCAAAAGTCATGATTCCGGGGTATGATGTTTCAAGTGACATTTGGAGGAGCTATCCTGTCTCTCGTATCATGTTCAAGTCACATTGTCTGAAGCTTAAAGGGCAATCCAACCTTTGTAATGACATCAATCGCAAGAAAGCAGAAAAAAAATAAAAGAACAAAATGGCGAAACTTTCATATAAATCGGGCCAATAATTAGAGAGTAAGGAATATTTGAAATATGAAATTCCCAAATCTAAGTGAATTTACAATTTACAATTTGGTCAGAGGATTGTGACGTACAATGTATGTATGCACAACCCTCCCATTTGCTGTGTACAAAAATACTGTGCAGAAATGGCATCACAGAGAGATTTCTGTTTTTCTAGCATCAGAAATGGTCATATCACGATAGATACTGGTATGTTCATTTATAAGGTTATTAAACATCATCTTGGTTTTGTGGTAGAAGTAATTAAGAGCAGATAAAGCATTAATTACTCTGAACGAGGCTTTGGTATTTCATGAGTTTTTGGTTGTGGTTTGTTAGTCTACCGTATTTTGGTGCCATGTTTTATCTGCATCTTAACAGTATTGATTGAATGAAAAAGAGAGAGCGCAGGTGCCAGTGAGAAGGAATACGATTGTGAACAACATGTAAATAAATCTTACTCTATCCAGTAATATTATTGATATTAATTACGATTGATTTCATTTATTTGGCATCACATGTGCTATGGAGTGAAAGAGAAATAATTTATTGCTATGACCCTCAGGCCTCTCCTTTCCCTATGGCTGATTCAGATGTACATGTATACTACTACTACTACTAAACTGGGGTTTCCCCTACTTTAGGTTTAACCTTTTGTAGTAGGTCCATGGTTTAACCTGTTGAGTACTGGATTCTCTGATTCAAATAGGCTTCGCACAGAGACCACCCTCTCCCTGTAGGCGATTGGTTAATAAGAGTGTAGTGGGTTCTAAATAGGCTTAGGTGGTGACTTTCCTACATATTGGGTCTCTATTTAGCATCTTATCTGAGGGACAGAATGTTTTCCAATGTAATGTAGCCTGCATCTATGAATGAAACAGGAGGGGGACATGAACACACAAAGAAAGCTCGACTCATCCATCTGGGGAATTGAACCAATGATCTTTAGTTTAACATCCTATCTGAGGGACAGTGTTTTCCAATGTAACATGGCCTGTATCTAGATGGAACACGGGAGGGGTAGAGTATACAATAAAGGCTTCACTCATTCACCTATAGAGATTTGAACCAATGATCTTTAGTTTAACAGGCAGTTGCTCTTCCAACCAGGCCAACAGATCTAACTCTATCTATGATCTATTTCTTCACAGGATTGTAATGATATCGAAAGCACTGTTTAGCCATACATTATATCCCAATCAATTGTATCACAGCGATCCATTCCTACAAACAAAATGTGATGACTGATCATGAACTCATGGTTTCATAGGCATTTCTTCTCTGTGTAAAAGGGGATTGATTTCCGAACTGCTTCTATGCGAGCTGTCGTGAGAATATATAAAGTCGTCATTTCATAAAACATTTATCTTTGTGTTAAAAGGGTCTTTTGACTGAATATATGGAATTGTCAATGTGAAAGGGGGTTGGGGTTTGGTTATCAACAGCTTGAGACACGATCTACAGTGCCGGCACGAAGTAGAAGGCGCCCAAGAAGTCTGGGGACAGACCAAAGATGATAGGCCTCTGACCTCTCATCAAGAAACAAGTCTTCAGCGAGAGGAGGGTTACTCAGGGTCACCTCCATCTCCCTCTCTCTCTCTCTCTCTCTCCCTCTCTCTAATTCTCCCCCTGCCCTGCCTCTGTCTTCTCTTTCTCTTTCTTACCTCTCTTGATTCCTCTCTCTTATATTTATTTTGCTATCTCTATCTCTTCTCTCTTTATCACTGTCTTTCTCACTCACTCTGTCTCTGTTTGCCTGTCTCTCTAATTCTCTCCCTCCCCCTGCCTCCATCTTCTCTTTCTCGCTCTTACCTCTCTCTGTTGCTCTCTCTTATCATTCTTCTGCTCTCTCTCTCTCTCTCTCTGCCCCTTCTATTCTGTCTCTGCTTGCATGTCTCTATCTCTGTATATTCCCTTTTCTGATGCTATCTCCCCGTTTTGCTATCTTTGCATTTCTGTCCGTCTTTCCCTTGATCTGTATCTGTGTCTATCATTTTCACTATGCCCTTTGTATCACATTCTCTTTAGCTCTTGCTGAATGTATTTCTGCTTGCTTGTCTATCTCGCTTGGCGTGTCTGTCTGCCTTTGTCTACCTTTTCACTCAGTAGATAGATGATTAGCATATTATAAAGAAACTTGTTTTGGAGAGAAGTGTGTGCTTGTGTACAACTCTCTACAATGTTTTCAAAACGAGTTCACACAGATTCTGTATCGACTTTTCTTTCAAAATTAGATGTCCGACCCCTGTGTTGCTATATAACATTCCTACATGAATGTATTTTGTTCATTGGACACCATCAGAATTGTCTTTTCAACATTGCATTAGGTTGTATGTCTGAAAGAGGAGGGTGGTGCTTATCTCTCGGTCTGAAAGGGGTATTACCATGTAGTTGTTGAAGATTGAAAAGCTGGACTGTGAAAGCAAGCAGTTAGTGCAGTCACCTTGAGCAGGTGAAGACCAAGTCTGTCAGGTGATAATGGTGAGGTCACTAGGAAGATGGTTTATTGATGGCCCAGCCCTGTCTAGGATTCCTAAAGCCACATTAGGCGTGTCTGCACTATCTGGAGATTGCCAAATATCCAGCTATTTTGAACTATCCCAATCGAAAGCTATCCAGCTATTTGCGTCTTCACTAGACTGAAGTAGCAAATTAGCTGGATAGTTGGTCGGGATAATATCCCAAGATATCTCGGTCTAGTTTGCGGTTTTCCGTGTTTACTCGAGGTCAGTGGTTGTACTAGCGCACTGAGCGGTATAGATCGCATGTGCGAACCGGAAATCGTTGTGCATGATGGGATCGGGATAATTCACTCCGTACTTCGGTCTAATGAAGACGGTCGCGAACTATCCCGCTAGTTGGGAAATAGAAGGATATTTTGCAAACTAGACCGAGATATCTTGGGATATTATCCCGACCAACTATCTAGCTAATTTGCCACTTCGGTCTAGTGAAGACGCAAATAGCTGGATAGTTTGCGATCGGGATAGTTCAAAATAACTGGATAGTTGGCAATCTCGAGATAGTGAAGACGGGCCTATTCACACTTGAGGCAATAAAGTGCCAGATAATGTGGCTGGCCGCAGCAAAGTAAATTCCATTTAAACTGTCATTGCGTGGCAAGAGAGGGTGAATAGAAGCTACATTGTAGGACAAAAAATGCCCCACATTTTATTTTGTAGAATAGTGATTTTTTTTTTATATAGCCCCTACATTCACAGTCAAGTCGTTTAGGCCATTTTGACTGTTCCTTAGCGAATTTCACTGTGATATTGCACTGGTATCACTGTACTGTATAGTGTGCCAAAAAAGGTCTATTTCTTATTATCCTTATCATGCCATGCCAAAACATTGCAATGTCTGTAACAGTGAAATATTGAATTTATATAAAATTATATTATATTAAAATTATATTTATATTAAATTAAAAACAAAAGCATGTTTTGGACTGTAGTGTAAATGAACCTTAATGTACGATTGTTTTAGCTCCGTGTGAAAGGATGGTCAGAGAGAGCTTTGGCCGGGCTGGGGATGAATAGGATAGGTACATAATTCATGCTACATTCTCAGCATGCCTGTCCCATAACTCAACATCCTATACACACTTGGTTGGCAACCCTGACTGGTTCAACAGGACTTGATGCTAACAGGGGTCCATTGCTCATGGGGCCCTCAAATTTTTACTTCTGGTAATGAAAATGAATTAGAACTCCAATATAACCCACTGAAATCTACTTTCAAACACAGTGGCCCGAATTCACAAAGGAGGTTTGTCGACAAACCTAGGTTTAGGTTTATGTGCGTCATACATGTATGACACGTTTTGACAAACCAGGTTTGTCGACAATCCTCCTTTGTGAATTTGAGCCAAATTGTTGTAAATTGTAGGAAATACATGTATGATTGATATGTTCAGAATGCATGGGAGCAACAGAACTAATAAAATGCAATTCAAATACTGTGTATGTTAGGCTTAAAGTGTAATCCATTTGGTTGACATATTTTCAAGATACTATAGTTATTGTACCATATTGTTGAATTTATTGCAAGATAGTAAGTGATGATTTATGGTGTAATCCATTTGGTTGATTTTGAACAGTCGGTATAATGTCATAAGCTAGGTTGAAGACCATTGAATAGTTATTGATGCCTTTACAAGATCAAACTACCGTCTGTGTAATAACTAGGGCATTGGTTCACCTACATCCCATTGAAATGTGTGCTAAGTGTAATACATACTTTTCAATGGTTTGTCAGCAAATTTCTATGATGATGGTTTTGTCTAACGCTGTCTGGTTGACTGATGAATTGGCTCTCTTCCAGGAATTTAATTTGGGGCAATGGCTTAAATTAGCATTTTTGACATTTTTATTGTTTTCAACGGCTTTTGCATCACCCTAAGCCCAAATTCAATCTGTTCGTGTACACACGTACAGAGACACATTTGTTTCTAAACTTGTGGGCTAAAATAGAAATGAACAATATGAGATAGCGCCCTTTTTTTTTAGTTCTTTCAAATTCCTTCACTCATAAATGGCTAAGGTATGTTAGTGACGGAAGGACCAAACATCAGTCTCTCCCCCCCCCCCCCCCCCCCCCCCCCCCCCCCCCCCCCCCCCCCGCCCACGCCCCCCCCCCCCCCCCCC
>BEXV01000881.1:97019-111154 GCA_003118195.1 Hemicentrotus pulcherrimus
ATGATGATGATGATGATGATGATGATGATGAATTGATGATGATGATGATGATGATGATGATGATGATGATGATGATGATGATGATGATGATGATGATGATGATGATGCGATGTTGATGATTATTATTCATCCGTTTTCAATAGACATTTCCAACAAGACACACAATGTAATGAAGCTGCTAAAAAATTGAAACAGTCCCTTTAATTCAAGAGATAGAAACTTGTCCTAATTTCTCATCGGTTTTTATGATGTTCACATGGGAAGGAACCTTGGTAGATTAATTGCATGGTACTTTCACCTACCAGTAGATAGTCAGGCCCCTTGATGTATCCAGGCCAGAAATGAACAAAAGTTGATCTGGAAGTAGGGATAATTTCCAAGGTAACAAATGCTAATAGCAAGTCATTTTTCAACACACCTGTACGTTTCTAATTTACGTATAGAGGCCCTGAAGTGTCTTTGCATAGTGTGCACAGCAGAGTATTGGCTCTTATTGTTCATGTTACTTTTTAAAAGGTGAATGAATATATACTCTAGGAAACATATAGCTTTATGAATGATACTTATTAATATTGACTTGAAGTGTATGACTAAAGATAGTCAAGAAAAATGGGTGGCAATAATGGTCTTGAAATCCTTTAAAATAACCTTGTTAGTAATTTTGATTTTTATAACCTAAGTAATATTATTAAATTTTCTTTTCATCAATCCTACATCATTTTTTTTCAAACTTCTATGTTCTTGTTTTTATTTGTATTTTTTGATAATACTTGTAACATTTTAAGTCAAATGAATAAACAATTGAAGCACTTTGACACCAAATATATCAAATAGTTCTCCAAAACAATTTTGTGGACTATAGAGTTTAGACAGTTGTTGGCCTTTACTGTTTAAAAGGATGCGCACGACCTGGTAGTCTGTATTAGTACCCTCTGTCCCCCCCTTTAGTTTACAATTAACTTAGCTATCCTTTATTCTAAGAAAATAAGCTGTAATTTGTTTCTGATTGGTGCTTTGGCAAATGGACTTTGTGTTTAAAGGACCTCTAATGACAATTCATACAAACAATAATGTGGTGATACATCTTAATGAATGAATCGGATGCCTGTTGAAAACAACTTAAGTTTTCAATTTGCTATAGGATCATATTTGCCAAGTATCAATATTTCTGCCTTCTTAACCCAAAGACTGTTCCGTATTCTTACAACTTGAGTTTTTCAATGGCTTCCACACGAGTAGACGGTTATACAACACTTCTCCGGCAACAGTGACTTCTCTGGCAATATCCAACAGTAACCACATTGATAACCTTAACCCAGGACCAAACACTAAACCTTCCCTCAGCTATAACCCTAAACCTGACTTTGAATCTCGATTGCAAGTTTTGCAACACTAACCCTATGTATTTGACATTATCATGTCTGGAGCAATTGTCGCCAGTATGTAGAAGAACTGAGTAGACACAACGTGAGGATTGGAAGGGTTAATGTCCTGCAAGGTGGACCCCCAACTGCATCGCCCATATCTTCTACAAGATTAATAAGAAATGGAGGACAGACGAGAAGGACGAAATCATATCTGCTCTATAAGGAGCCATATCCATACTCATCTCGTTAGTACTCATTAGCCTTTATTCCCTCGTTGTCATGGCAACTGTATATGGATAATGAAGGGTAGATTAGTTGTAGGGATTTGTTTGTCAGTGGGAGTAGAGCTATGGAGAAAGGCTGGATGGATGGTGGGCAAGAGGAGAGTGGATGATGCGGGAGAGAAAAGATGCGGTCCCAGAGTGTTTATATCAGGAGATGGTGCTTGGTGACCCATTATGGATTGACCTTGTATTCTGTTTGATGCTTCGATTGCCCTTGATTAAGGGAGGGGGCAATGCTGATTGGCCCCTCTTTATCTCTTGCACTTGGCATTCTGGCCCATTGTTGCCCTCCAGCAGTAATTATATAATCGTGATACTGTATGTTTTCTCACATCAGTTTGTTAGAGGCTTCACAAATGTACATGTATCACATTGCTTCCTCTTCCAAAGATGCTTAATTGTTATTATTGAACATATATGAAAATGGAGAATAAAGGACAGTTATGTTGTCTGTTTTGAGCGAGAAGGGCGTCAACTCATACACTTTAACAGAGATCTAATGCCCTTCTTGCTGTAAAGGGATTGAGTATCTTTCCCTCATATTCGATACAAAATCCTTGGATTAGCTCATGCTGCAACCATAATTATAAACCTAAAGGTCAGTCAGGAATCCAATGACTTTTACAAGCCAATCGGCCATCTGATTATCAAGATATTTATGATTGGAATTAAAAATTTCAAAAACCGTTTCCCCAACGACATTTATAACACTACAGTCTGTGGGAGAAAATGAGTACCGGTATGGTAAAACCGGTCACTCAAAGATTTTTACTTTTTTGAGGCACTTCTCGATATTTTGAAGCGCAATTTTCTAGGGCTTCAATATTACACCACATCACAGACACTGATAACACGCAGGGTCATGCATCTCAGATTTGCAAAAACTGGAATCATTGTTACACAAAGCCTTTAAACGGATGATGTAATACTAAGTACCTATTGGACCTTGGCCGAATAGTAG
Organism: Hemicentrotus pulcherrimus; assembly: GCA_003118195.1. Lineage (NCBI taxonomy): Eukaryota > Metazoa > Echinodermata > Echinoidea > Camarodonta > Strongylocentrotidae > Hemicentrotus > Hemicentrotus pulcherrimus. The sequence goes on from BEXV01000881.1 coordinate 99,632, forward strand.
TACGTTATACTGGTGGCATCATTTATCCACTGTCTGCTGAGCGCCAAAAGGGCTTTAAGTCATACCATTTCATGTAGAGGTAAAGTCCTCCTGGCCCTCGGCCGATGGTACCTTATATAAGTAAGGGCGTGTTTATGCTTCACTTTTTCTGGCCAGAATCAGGCATCTGTTACGCGTTTAGTTTAAAACACTGTTGCGTTCATGCTCACTTTTGTAGAATCACTGAAAAACGGCGATCACGATTACCGATCGTAAACTCACAAAAAGATGCGTTTACAATTTGTAAACGCGTTTAAATGGGGTCAACGCACTGACCTCTAGTGGGTCTACGTAGCATGCACAGTGAAGGTTTGCGAATCCAGCTGGAAGACCAATTAAGGCCACACACAGAGAATTGCCTGTAGGAGCCAGATAAGTGAGCATAAACAGTACATCGTGGAACTGCAATTACGATGAGCGTTTACGATGAGCGTTACAAATCGCTCATTCTGCCTTCAAAAGTAAAGCATAAACACGGCCTAAGTCTGATGGTAAAGAGTTGATGGTAGGCAGAGTATCCATAAAGGGGGAAAATGAAGTTATTGAAAATTAATTGAGCTCATTTAATAGAGTGAGAGGGAGAGAGAGAGAGAGTGAGTGAGCAAGAAAGAAAGGGGAGCAAGCAAGAGGGGAATTGGAGAGAAGGAAGAATAAGAGATAAATCAAGAGGGAGAGGGGAGAGGGGGTAGAGAGAGAGGAAGGGGGAGGGGGAACAGAGGGGAGCATGGAGAATTGAGATGAAGAGAAAGAGTGGAGAGTTGCAGGAAGACAGAGTTAATGAGTGAGAGAGAGAAAGAGAGAGAGAAAGAGAACAAGTAAGAGAGAAAGAAGAGAAGAAGAATATCATGGGGAGGATGACACACAGAGACCCATTTTCATGTGTTATTTACACCCCATACCCTGTATATTTAATTACATTAGTGTCATCTTTTAGTTACCGGTATGCATATCTCTTTCTGCTATTGAACAGGTACCATCATGAAGTTTATAATGTGGCACAACTCACACCGAATTCAGGGTGTGTTTTAAATCTATGTGTTTTATTCCTCATGCGTTGTAGACTTGATGGACCTATTTGAATTCTGAAGTTTAACCCTTTTACAAAGGTTTATGATAAGCATGTCATTACATTCGCAGAACAATATTTGAAATTGATGGTCTTTCTGTCCTTCTTTTCTTTTGCTACAGGGTATGTATCAATCCACCAAACACAAAATACACCAAGGGGGTTGTAACAATGGGGTTCTTGGAGAGACAGATCCAACGCCTCCAGGACTAACAGGAGATGCCTTTGGACGTCCCAGGAATGACTTCATCAAGGTTTCTTAGAGTGCCTCTCTTGCTCGACAGCCACCATCAACATCAGGGGGATCTCCCAAGCATCGAGAGTTCTTTCTGATGGAGTGGAGTCATGTGACTGGACAGAGGTCATGTAACCTGAGAGAAGTCACGTGACTGGATTCAAAAGGGAAACTGTTCTCGAGCCCCGCGTCACTGACACCCCTCCATATTCCGTCATGTTGTCACCAAGGTTCAAAGGGTGTGTCGAAAGAGGACCTTCTGTGTACATCGGGGGAAGATGGACAATGTTCCGCGATCTATCGTTTTGTGGGTTTTTATCCAATGTTCATGTCACCGTATGACTGCAGTATTGGTTAGCAGGAATCACGACATTCCAATCAATTCTTTTTTTGTTTTTATTGTCAATATTATGTGATAAAAACTGATAAAATTTCTCCCGAAGCGACATCGGAGAACAGTAATTGAGGATGAAACATTGTTGGGGTGGGTCTAATCAGTGTCTGAAATAAAGAGGGTCGGAAAGAATGAGTCTCTCGCTAACTTTAACCGTTGACAGTCAAGGATTTAATCTAGCTCACTCTAAAAATCATGTTGACTTTCTTTATTACAGTATTTTACAATAAGATTATTGTATTAGATTTTTGTATGAAAAAAAAAACAAAAAAATATACCAAGCTGAAAAGAAACTGATGGCCTTATTAGTATATTTAGAAGACAAAGTATATGTATAACAAATTGATTATTTCATATTCTAAACCTTCACAGACAAAGTATATATCAGAATTAGTGTGAAGAGAAATACAAAATATATAGTCTATCTGGAGTTCCATAATATGGGACATTTATATGTGATGGGGCTATCCAGGAAAAACGCAGAATCAGGGTTGTCGTTGTATTCAGACAGCGAAAAAAAGTAGAGTGCTTCAAAGCTCTTACTCTCCTACAGTTTATTTTTGTGATTCACACTGCGAAGTTAGTCTTTAATCTTGATTAAATCGGCTCTTTATTTGTGCTCTGGAAGATCTGTGATGTTTTCCTTTCCTAAGAAAAGCTGAGACATTATCAATGTACATGCCAGGTTTGGTATTTTGGCAACCATTTACAGGGAAATCATCGAGTTCTGATTTTTGGACTTTTCATTTTAGGAATAACAAAATTGTATAAAACTCATTGAAATGTAAAGGAATTTTGTTGAATTCTTTAAAAGAAAGTTGTTTTGTTGATTGCCAATGTTCAGCATTCAAATGTGTAACATTTACACAATACTGTATCTGGTATTTGCATTAACCATGGTGTGGGCACAGCGTCTGTTACTGGGGCATGGCGTGGAATACGTCTAGGGGAGATTGAACCTCTAACCTTGGCAGGTATCCCGCACTTTGTGTCCTTTGTTCTCTAGACCACAACTCACAGGAGCAAAGCAGCTGATGATTTACAATCACAACATCTAATTTTTGATTTTCAAAAACAAACAAAATACTTCTACCTGTTCTGGTTAATAGTTTAGACATTCTAGTTAATGGTATGCTAGATAATCATCTTTATTTTGCAAACTACATACGACAGAAAAGAATATCTGAAACCGTCCAGAAAAGATAATTATTTTGGAGAATGAAATACTGCAAAAGTTTCTTCCACCAGTTTTTGAAAAGAAGCCTTCCTCAGTCAGCTTGAGTTAGCTAGTCATTATTGACTATCTGCTTTGAGAGTCAGAGAGACACTACCTCCTACGCCCTTCTGGCTCTCACAGACACTTTGTCTCTTCACAGTCATTACAGCCGTTACATAAAACTGACAAATCATTTTGAAATTAAAAGAGCGGAGGAATGTCCAAATCACGTGGTTCCAATCGATCGCTAAAACAACACTTGCATGAGGGGAGACCCCCTTTTCCCCCTTTATATATTTTTTTTGTCACGAGAACTGTATTGAGCAGTTTGATTAACTTTTTATTTCAACTCTGATAGCCTTGTTGCATTACTGGGCTGTATAAAATACAGCTACAGCGATTTATCATAATAAGTTTTGTTGATCATGAGATCAATTGGAATAATTTGTTTCTGATTTACGACAAGTTCCAATCACAGATTCTTAAATCTAAGAAGTCGTTAATTTTGAGACGCCAGTGCGCTGTCTGAGACGATTCAACCTAACTGTTTTTTGTTTCCCTGTGATCTAAAAGTAGAAAATGTAGTGTTGTACAACATATTATTCACTTATGAAAGAAACAAAGTATCACTTCTGTATGAAATGTTTTGAGGTTGTGACCAATGTTTAAAGTGTGATTATTTGAAACGTTGTGGTATTATTGTAGATATGATGAAATTATTATTTGAGGTTTCAATCACTTTAGTTTTGTTTAAAATCTTGTCTCTTACTTTCTCTCTCTCTCTCTCTCTTCATAAAGTACTTTTCTTTTGCATGTAAATAGTTGCAATGAGTCAGAAAATCATTATTGTAAGGTTTGAAGGTTTCTGGGAAGTGGCCCATAAAGCAAACGATTGGCCAAATGAACTTGGTTCACTTTTTATGATGTGTTACCATGCTCCGTCTCCTCGTGAGAAGTTGCATCTATGCAAATTAGTGGAAAGGATCGGTATTCAGATGATGCTTGCTAGTTTTTCTTCCTCATTATCTCTCTTTCACCCTCTTTTTCTATTTTTCCTCCAATCATCCATCTATTTTTCTCTCCTTAATCATTTATTGCGCTCCATTTTACATTTCCTCTCTTTCTTGAAGACTCCACCACAAAGCACTGCCCAGAACTGCTACCGGGTACTTTGGTATTTTTCATCCTGTCCCCAATTTTGCTCATTCTCTTTCATCGTTTTACGTTTTCAAAGCCATCCCTCTTTTCTCTTGCTATCATTAACCGATGCTTATTTTGAAGATAAAAATCTATTTTGTATACCTTTTTCTTTCTATATTTTTGGTTACCTTTTTTGGGTTGTAAGATGATTCTGATCTGTGTGTATGTATATATGATGCCTGTTAAGACCAGTGTTGGTCAACATTGCTTTGTATATTAGCCATATTATTAACCAAGTTTGAATGAGAGGCAGGGAAGATTCACGTCATTTCAACAGTTTTAGTGTACGGAGATAAATCGTCTCTTTTGACATGTTTCTGTAGAGTTCATGATTGTAAATTTAGGCTGTATAAATCAAGTATTGGAAGTAAGAAGTGATTTACATGTTTAAACGATACCAACAGCACCACCATTGGCTCTTAATGGCTATGCCCTGCGTAGAGTTCAACTCTGTGTCTGCTATTCTTGTTCATTTCAGTGACTTTACATAGACTGATAGCACATTATGTTTTCTTTTTAGCACGCTAGCTTACATGGTGCACGTTAACAAGTACATTCAGTTCATCACTCCTACATACAATCTACATCTTCTGGCATGAGTACAGGGTCAACACTCTTTACAATCTGCAGGGCGATATAGTAGTTGTTGCATGTGAATTGGGTCTTCTCTATTCATTCCAAGCATATGCATCTCACTGGTCAGTTCACACTTTAAAATGAAATTCCTTTTGGGAGAGATGATGAAGATTTTTCTTCCCTCTGCTACAACTGTTTACAGAGTTGTGAAACAATTGTTACAACACAGCAAATTTGAACTTATCTCCTTCATATTGAAAGCTGTATGTTTCTCATATGGGAAAAACATTGGATTTAGAATGTGTTTGCTACTTCATACGATATTGAATTTAAGTTTGAATAAGGCTTAAGAGGAGACTTGTTTCAGTAAAATGTATTTGGCACGTCCAACAGTCTTGAATCTGTGAACAGGGCACAAAAAGAGACCTTTGAGGAATAAATAATGGATTAAAGATGTGTTTGCCATTTCAAACAGTATAATTTTATGTGTGAACATATGACCAGAGGATTGTATTGCATTTCTGGTTTGCATCAATAGCAGTGTACCATTGCATAACATGCTCATCATAGCTTGAATCAGAGCATTTGCACATGTTCCAGCCTCCCCCGCCCCCCTTTCCTTCCACCCCACCCTTTCCTCCAATGCTTGCTAAACCAGTGCATGCTATTAAGGATGACTAATTAGGGCAATCACTTGAGTTTTGTTCACATTACCCCTCAAAAGGGCTTAAAAGTTCAATGTAAAATACCCCAATGCTATCCTTTATGTGCAAGTTGCATTCATACACACACGGTGCTAGGTATAAATTTGTTTTCACTCAGTGAAATTGTCTGTACAAACTGAACATGTGACAGAAAAACTGAGTAGTAAATGTCAGATGTATCTTATGAAAACACATTGAAAAAATCTTAATTCATATCTGCATAGTTCTAGTTTTAAATTTGCCTTATTCACCAGTGCACAGGTATAGTTAGGATTTGTAGAAAAAATTATATGAAAATGATTTCCTCCGAGGAAGTTATGAAAAAAAAAGTATTTTCAAAGTAGTACCCCGGTGGGTGTTCATGTACAGAGTCTCAATGCAGTGTTGTTGTGTCAGTCATCATGAATGTATTGTAAACATCACAAAGAGATATCAAAAAAACTTTTATATTTTGTTTAGGTAAGATTTATCACATTGTGTATATTGAAGAAGAAAGTTAACTTTGTCTCAGTGTATATTGTTCATGTATTATTCATAGCGTATTTTGGAGGGCAGGAAGGATGGAGTGTGAAAACAAACACAAAAATTATGTGTCTTAGAGTTTAAACAAAAAGTTGAGGTATGAAATGTAATGAAATATCATAGGGAAAAAGATGTGTTCTATTTTACTAATGTGATGAATGTGGATAAGATCGTTGTGAAAAAAAGAAAGAAATATGCTGTAGATTTTTTAAAATCATTATCAATTGAATCTTTGGGATACATGCTGCAAAGGTTTATACATTGTTTAAAATGTAGTAGCACCCTTGCTTTGTTAACCCACGTATTAGTAGAGTATGTGGTCCGTATAGCCTGTCTTCAGCCATTTGTTTAAATCAAGCTCCAGGAATTATTTTATTTTTTATCTCCTGACATCATGACTTTAGTTCTTATTTTTTAAATCATTTTTACAAAGGACGAGTCAGGTGAAGTTTTTTAATGTGCTGTTTTTATTGCGCAACTTCTGTTTTATGCATTTTAGTCAATAATTTTGAACATTTATGGAAATGGTTCTACGTGATCTTAATTGCTGCAAAAATAACGTCCATTGGAGAAAAAACAATTGCTGATGAATAAACTCCCTCCTCTTTTTTTTTCTTCTTCTTCTTCTTTTGTTTGTGTAATGTAAGATACCTTAGATATTGTTCAGACACAATTGCATGTATGTTTCTGTGATCTGTTCATCAACTAGTGTGTGAAAGACAGATTTATAAAGGGGCAACAAAGGCAAAGGTTGATATTGAATGCAAGGACATGACAACTGAAGATGTCATATTTTTGGTTTATGTACTTAATTCATTGGATATAGGGACTTAAGATAAGTAGTGGTACAAAAAACAAGGTGTCACCTTAAAAGATGTTTTTTTTTTTACTGACCTGACACAAACCTTGTATAGCTTATTAAAATTACATTCACTCTTTTTGTGAAGCAACAATTCTGAATGATTGATTAAATCTAATTGATTCACTGATTAAATTGATTCAATGATGAGCTTGGACTCATTGTACTCTATCAACAAATGTTTTTTAACTGATACTCAAGCAGTATCTTCTAATTATTTTTGATAATTAATCAAGTTAAATGTCTAAGATATATAAAAACTCATCAAGTTTACCATAATTCCATTAGTTGTATGACAAAAAGCGATCTGGTCTAGAGGTCAAAGAGCAAAAATTGAGTTTCGTACTTCTTCAAGTATTGCTTCATGCTAGGGTACCGTAGTTTGTATTATTTTGATGCCTTGGATACAAAGAAATCTTGTAGCTATCCTTGCATATATTTTTCTCTTTTCTATCTGTAAAATGTTTGATTTATGCTTAGTCTTCACTCAAGCAGGCAGATGTACAGAATTATATTTTTGTTGTATATGTCATTCAACTGTTTTTCTTGCTTGAAAAGAAGACAATTTTAATCAGAAACTGTGTTCATTTGTTAACTTTTACTCATGAATTTTTGTATGGAAAGACATCAAACTGTGTTCTTAAAAACGTTTATTTCGTAGTTATAACGCTTAACAAATGCAAAGGAAAGAGACTTTTTAAGTTGTGTTGTTGATTTTTGAGGAAGATTCTTGTAAATATCTATAAATAAGTTGAATTATTAACTGACCAATGTAGTGTATATGTATTCTGACCTTGCATGAGAAAATAATGTTGATTTGAAAAAAAGAAAAAAACTCTTCTTCGATGGAAAACAATGCGAAAAAACAAAGAGTTTTGTCTTCTACTAAGTTTGTGTTCACGTTAAATGTTGAGATTGCACACGCATAATGGTATGTTTGTACACCTCTATAGGACACTAGTGTCGCTGATAACATCAACTGAAAAAAAAGCCAGCACCTTTCATCCCTATACTACTTATTTGGGCGAAGCTGAACACCACTCTCATCTGTGATGCCTATAACACAGGCTTCACACCGAACATTCAGCTTACAATCTTTATACGCTTCTCTCTCTGAATGACGTCCTCGTCACATGGAGACTCTGGTAGTCTATTCTTTGTGCAATTTATGACCACCGTGTAGAATGAGATCGCTTTGTTTTGAACTCATTCAGCGACCTAAGCAGGGCAAAGGTCATTTAAGGTCGGACACGTTCACACATATCCATATTTGTTATTTTCTTAATCAAGTGGGTGTATTCTCAGAGTGTCCGAATATAACCTTGTACAATGTCTCTTGAAACTAGTGATTATTTTTCTCTTGTGTTCGATGTTAAGTAGGCATTTGAATTCATTACATGTGATTTCATGATGTTAATGTGCCCGGGTGTTAACTGTTCTCATTAAATGTGTCTTTATTTGGGAATATGGTGGTACCTGATATTTGACTTGTCTCATATCAGACCTCATGGTTTAATGGCTTGCTGAAAAATGCATGGACGAAGGAAGAGAAATGACATAATGTACTTTCAGTGGCCTGAACAAGAACTAACTCTCAGATGGGGGATTTCCAGTTAGGATGATAAACCAACACAAGTATCGTCCATCAAATGTGATGCATTATGATAACCCAAAAAATGAGCTAACATTAGAATGTGACTTAGACATTGTGACCTGGAGCCATCTAAGCTCACAACTTGTTTGATCTCAGTGCTTATTATGCACCTCTGTAACTCAACATATTACTGAGAAAGGCTGTGTTCTTTGTGGTTCTAAAGAGAGAAACGTATCAAAAAGGGTGTTTTTTGTTTTTGTTGCCATGGACATGGAAGTTGTTTCCATGGTTCCGTGCGATGGTAGAGATGTTCAACATGACCTGTATTGCTGTGCATGTAAAGCGCAATGTTTACTGCTGGACATTGTCATCCCGTTGTGAGGATAAAAGGGAAAAAATTCTGATGATTAAAACTATTTTTGAAGATTGTCAATCAAGAGAGAGGTTTGAAGATGAAGTCTTTATTCAAGGTGTCCGAGTGAGAGGAGAATTGGTGGAGCTGGTGGTGATGATGGTAGTGGTGGTGGTGGTTATGATGGTGGTGATAGTGATTATAGTGGTGGTGGTGGTGGTGGTGGTGGGGATGATGGTGGTGGTGGTGGTGGTTGTGATGATGGTGGTGATAGGGATTGTAGTGGTGGTGGTGGTGGGGATGATGGTGGTGGTGGTGGTGGTGTTCACGGTGTCCGAGTGAGATGAGAATTGATGGAGGTGGTGGTGATGATGGTGTTAGTGTTATTGGTTGTAATGGGGGTGGTGATTGTGGTGGTGGTGTTGGTGATAGTGATGATAGTTGTGATGGTGATGGAAATAATAATAATAATGGTGGTGGTTGGTAATGATAACAGCGGCCATCAGGAGTGGGAGGATGGAGATTATTAGTAAAAGATAATATCATGAGTGAGAAATCCTAAGAATAACAGATGGGAATGATGAAAGTAATGATGATGATAATGATGATAATGGTGATGATGATTTTGACAGTGATGATGATAATATGAAGATGATACTGATGATGGTCATCACGACAACGACGATGATAATAATAATTATATAACTTCAAATTTGATACGCAAACTCCAGTTGATTTATGGCTCAATATACCTACAAAACGCTTCTAGCTAACTAATAACGCTACGCCCACACATCTTAAAGTTCATTGCAAGTCCTTGATTATTGAGCACTTCAATGATATGAAGCCATATAATTCATTATTAGTTTCGGAGAACGATAGTTTTATATGATTTCTTTTAAAGGCATGGTTTAACAGTTTTGAATCTGAGATGCACGACCCTACATGTTATCAGTGTCTGTGATATGGTGTAATATTGAAGCCCTACAAAATTGCGCTTCAAAATGATCAAGAAGTGCCTTTTTACCATACTCATTTCCCTAATAGACTGTAGTGTAATGAAAACCGTTAGGAAAACGCAAAATTTGATTTCAATTTCAAATCATAAATATCTTGATAATCATACAGGCGGTCGGCTTGTAAAAGTCATGGGATTCCTGACTGACCTAAAGGTTTATAATTATCATTGCAGTATGAGCTAAATCCAGGATTTTGTTTCAGAATCTGAGACAAAGTTACCCAATCCTTTTAAAGGCAACTGCGCACTTGGTTAAAAAAAGCACGAAATCCTGCCTGTAGGAGACACATTGCCAGTATGTATTGATTTCTTCATGGGCCTTATACCCACAGAGGGGTGTACATCCCCCACCCCCACCTCCCTGTGAGGGATACTGGGCAATATTAACACGATCACAAAGACTTTCGAGAAAAAATGTCAAATCCATTTCAATACCATATTGAATACCCAATAGAAATCATGTTTACCGGTAGGCTACGTCATGCAACATTCCAATATGTACACTTCAAAAGGTTATGGTCAAGGCTATAGTGAAGTTGCCTTAGGTTGATTTGTCGAAAGCCTTTGCAGTCTTTGTTACCCCTGATACACTGCCAGACCGTATTCAGCACGATTCCAAACCGATCCATTCTTTGCCATTCGGAGTAACGTAATTGTTTGCTCTGTCTGTTGGCGGTCTCGTTGGTATGACTAGTGTACTATTGCGTCCATTCCTATAAAGGTAATGCAAAGTTTTGTGAAATTTAGAAAATTGGATGGATTGTAATTCTTTACAATTTTGATATAATTTGATGCCTCTGTGGATGTATTATAAGAACTATAAAATTGAGCCCCTAAAGCACTTCTGCTTTCGAGAAATTGAATTATCAAAAATTTACCGGTACTCCCGGTAAAATTAAAATATTTCATATAGCGCCTAAGGCCATTCCATGGTAGCTGCGACCATGACAATCTCAGTATATGCCGTTCTGGTATATAATTTCCAAACGGGAATTAGAAATCGGTCGATTGTGGTCAAGAAACATTGTTTTAAAGCTGAAGTATTATCAGTCTTGAGAGGGAGCCATACAACATAAAGAGTTTATATAATTTACAATGTCATCACTTTAGACTCGATTTCAACCGCGACAATGATTATTGAATATTGTAAAATCGCATAATATGCTTTCAATAATATGTTCATTTTGAACCAAATTCATGACCCCATACCAAAACTTTGTATTACCTTTAAGCCTTTGGAAATGCTTGTTCTGTAAAGGTCAACTCAAGTTTATAGTAAATATCATCGACATAAAAATGTTTACAAGAGAAATTCACTTGAAACTGTCAAATGTATCAATTTAAATATTTCGAGAGTGATTAATAAAAGCAAATCCTAATCTTACTGATTATATCAAGGTAAATCGCGAGAAAGCCGCAAAAGAAATTCGAAAAAGCGTATTTTAAGAAATTGAAAAGACATTCGTCGGGTTTATAGGTTGTGAATGACACACAGCTGAGATCCCTGAAATGTAAGTGACTCTCGAATTGCTCAAACTTTATTCCGTCTATGACGTAATCGTGTAAAACTTCAAATTCAAATTCAAATTCAAATTCAAATAAGGTTTTATTCAAGACTTGTCAAAAAGTCCAAAGACTAAAAATGCAAGTTTACATCAAACATACAATCATATAAAAAGCATTCAAAAACATATGTACATATATATAAAGATAACATAGCAAAGGAGAACAAACATATAAAAATGAAT
>BEXV01000881.1:151756-163531 GCA_003118195.1 Hemicentrotus pulcherrimus
GTATTTTCTGTTAAAGGAGTACAAAATTATCTTTAACTTGTTAATTTGTTATAGTTGGTTGGCTTGAAGGCTGAGCTTTTCAAGAAGCAGGAGCAGCTAAAGAGAGATCGTCTTCAACCTGGAGGCAGCACTTCATCAAATAAAAACAGACATGGAGAACCTAAGGTAAATTTGAATGCCTTTTCAGTTTCCAATATGTAAAGACTTTTAAACATATTTGAAGCGTATAACTAAAGACCTGAGTCTTTGTAATTAGTGAATAGTTTTACCGGATTTACTACTGGAAATATGCAGAGATCAATTTTTATCTCCCTTCTCCGTTAACTTAATCTGATAACTTTGCAAGGTGGCAGTTTCAGTATGTAATTTCACATTGCTTCAATACCATAAGATGTTGATCTAATTTTCCCCAAGGATGAGAATATATTACATGACAACAAAATTTGTCAAGCCTGGCTTTAAAAGAGTTCACAGATAACCATACACACAAAGAGTAAGAATCAAAATAAAAACAAGCTAAATTGCTTTCATTAATCTGTATCAAACATAAACATAAACCATCCAAAACTAAAATAATATGAGTTGTTTTTAGGATGCTAAAATGATGCTTTGAATGCAAGAAAATATAAATGGACTGTAGTTCAGATTTATTTCTTTAAAATGATTATGAAATGTATTTAAAGTTACAATTTCCCCATTAATTCACATGCATGTTCTAATTTTTTTGTAATGTGATTGTTATCATATGATGTTTGTTTTATTTTCTTGTCTTCATCTTAATGCCTATTCTGAATCTGAATTCTGAAATAATACTCCTGGGGGGTGTTTCACAAATATCCCAAGTTGAACTTATATTTACGTTAGACTTCAAAGTGATGGGAAGCCGTTGGCCACTTTGAAGAAAAAAATTGTAAAATTATTTAAAAGGCATAAAATGTTGATTCAAATCATTCATATGTTCTATCATAAAGGAGATTCCATTTTCTTAATGTGGAATTTATGAAATGTCTAAAATACTTGAATTTTTGCTGTTGAATACATTTTATTTTAAGGCTACAAATTGCTCTTCATAATGTTGAAGTCCAACTTAGAGTTAAGTTCAACTTAGGAATTACCGGTAGGAACTTTGTGAAACACCCCCCTGATGGACTAAAAACAAGTCAGAATTTTTCAGTGATGTGCCTCCAACATTATATTGTAAATATTTTTTGGTCCAAATCAGAAGCTGTCCATCTGGAACAAGAAGAATTCTGGAGTGCAAGGAAGAGCTGAGAAGGATCTAGAGCAGCTGGCTGAGGAGAGAAATGAGCTTGATAATGCAAGGTATGAAGATACTCTCATACAGAAGGGACAGAGACTGAATATAGGGGACACATTTTTAATGGTGCAGTAATTACTGAATGAATTATTTACACCGTATTTTGCAAAGATTACTCACTGCTGCCTCAGCACAAGCGGTGAATTGCTGTTTGGTCTACAAGAAGGTTTGTCTACTACCAAATTAGTCTATTCCAACATGGTCTACACCCAGCCCGTCTACTTTGGTCTAATCTCCAATAAGTCTACTAATGTTTTTGTCTATCGCTCATTTAGTCTAATTTGCAGTCGGTCTAATTCCCAGTTTGTCTAATGCCTATTTTGTCTACTTTCATAAGGTCTTATAATCATTTGATGATTATTGTTTGAGCAAATGATCATTTACCCATATGGATAGTCAACAAAATGAGCAATATACCAAATGGGAAGTAGACTTATTAGAGATTAGACCAAATGACTATTAGCCTAAATGGTCAATGGACCAAATAATAAGTGCACAAAATGATTATTAGACCATGTTGATAGAAGATGGGCTGGGTGTGGACAATGTGATAATAGGCCCATAGGGTAGTAGATGAACCAGTTGTAGACCAAACGGCGATAAACCAACACTGGCTTCCAGTTTTCTGTTTTGAGTTTGATATACGTGAATATATCTTAATTTGCAAACAGATTACCGGTATTTTCTTACAACAGTGAAAGACTTCTAAAATTGAAATAGCATTCAATCCCAATATTGGAACTGAGCACTTTGGTTAAAAAAGAAAAGACTCAATGATGTTGTTACAGTGAGATACACACATTATATATGTATACATATATATGTACTTTCCTTATTTTTTTAACTGAAGGTATAGATATCAATTTGACCTGATTGCTATGAAGGTCATTATGAATTTTATACCCTTTGGTCTTATCTCATGTAGGAACAAGTTGGAAGCCAAGGCCATGTTTTATGAAAAGATGACAAAGGAAGGTTACCTCCCAGGTAGGTTCTTTTTTAATTTGAACTGTTCTTGATTCATTTTCAAGCCTGATTTTAGTTTACATTTAACTCAAGTCTTAACAATTTTATTTCAGTAAATGTAAAGTTTGTAAAAGTGCATGAACATATTTACGTTCAGTACTTGATTCAACAAATGAAATAGAATTGTTTTATGCATGGTCTCCGCATTTGGTTTTTTAATAAAGTATTGTTTATATTGTTTATTTACTCTCTTATTTCCTACTTGACTCAATATGGCTCTCTCATTCTACAAGCCTCTCTGTCTCTTTTTCCCCTCTCTGTTCCGTCAGCCTCTTTGCTCTCTTTCTGACACTCATTTTTTTTCTTCTTGGTTGTTGTTGTCTATTCCTTATAAAGAATTGTAATTTTTTTTGATATTTTGTTGACTCTTAACATCTGTCAACACTGTCTTAAATTTGTTGGTTGGTTTTTCTCTTTTTTCTTTTTTCTTTTGCCCATTCTTCTCGCTCTCTCTCTCTCCTTTCCCCTCTTTTTCTCTTTCTCCCTCTCCCTCCCTTCTACCTCTCCCTCCCTTCTACCTCTCCCTCTCTTTCTCCCTCTCTTTCTCCCTCTCCATCTCTTTCTCCCTCTCCCTCTCTTTCTCCCTATTCCTTCCCTCTCCTTATATCCAACTTATCTTTGCATAAATTTGTGTAAGTCCATCTCTCTATCATTATATTTTTATATCACAATGTTTGATTATCAATCTATCGCGCAGAAGGTGATTCGGAGGAGAGGTTTCTGGTTGATTTTGAGAGGAAGGCCTTAGATAAAAAGGAAGCATTCAAGCACAGAGTTGAAGAACTTGAAAAAGAAGAGGAAATTCCACCTCCTGCTAATCCAGATGAAGAATGGTGAGAAATCGTCTTTAAAGCCTGTCTGTACTAGTTTGACCAGGAGGGATAGGACCTCCCTGCAAGGTCACTGACAGGTGGTTATCTCATCATATCAGCTCTCAATTAACACAACAAAGAGGGGATCATGGGGGACCAATAGACACCGCTTAGGCCTTGTTTGCTATAAAGAGGGCACAAGTAGCTATAAGTAGGGCAGTGGGTTTAAAATCTTTAGTAGATTGTTTATTTACGTTTCAGGACTTCTCAGAAAACTACCAGTGGTTTATTGCCATTTTGGTCTACAACCAGCTTGTCTTCTACCCAATTGGTCTATTCACATATACCGGTAGTCTACACCCAGCCCATTTACTATCAACATGGTCTAATAATCATTGGGTCTAATGACCATCTAGGCTAGTAGTCATTTGGTCTAATCTCCAATAAGTCTACTACCCATTTGGTCTATTGCTCATTTAGTCTGATTTCCAGTCGGTCGAATTCTAACTTTGTCTAAAGCCCATTTTGTTTACTATCCATGTGACCCAATAATCATTTAATCATAAATGCTAATATTTATCCAATGAATATTAGATCTTATGGATGGTAGATGAAATAGGCATTAAACAAATTGGGAATCAGACTAACTGGTTATTAGAGTAAATGAACAATACCGGTAGACCAAATGGGTAGTAGACAAACAGCCATTCACCAGTGCCATTTAACATACTGAACTATCCCCTGAAAAGCTAATCCCTAGGTTATCACATATGGAAAATCCAAGATCTGTCTCAAAAATCTCTGTAAGGTTTGCAGATTTAGCCAAGGAGGGGCACACAAATTTATCTGGAGAGGAGGGGGTAACTTGGTCTTGGTCCTGGTCTTGGTCCTGGTCTTGGTCCTGCCACAGGGCTAATCCCCCCAGTGCCAGATTTATAATGAGATAATCGGATTAACGCGATGGTACAACCAATAGTGCGTGCAAAACACTAGGCACAGCCCAGTGGGCATGAACAATAACTGCTATTACAAATGCGTGCTTGCATGCAAGAAGCAGAGTAAAAATAGCGTGCATGCAGCCTCATGGCAGGCTATGAGTAAGCACTCGACTTGAATTAAAAAGGTCTCAGGTTCAATCCCGACACTGCACTAATGTCGTTTGGCAAGGCATTTACCTACATTTGCCAGTCCGTGCCCAGGAGAGAAATGGAGACCTGGTGGAATGACGAAAGCATTTGTGTTAGTAATTGCCATATGCACTCACGGTGAATGATAATTATAATTTGGATTTATGGTAGGAATACTCCCCTAGGAGTGGAGATCGTGCACAATGAATCCGAAGATCGGGGTAAAAATATTTGTAAAGCGCTTAGAGACTTTATATGGTATTAAGTGCAACAAAATCCAGATTATTAATATTATAATAAGCATGTGGCTACTGAAACCTCTGCTAGATACGCCAAGTGCTGATATCTACAATGTACATGTAGCTGTACCTTTCCACAGTCCAAAGCTTCACATTCCATCTTGCATTTATTTTGCTACAGGGTAAATTACACGGACACTCTTGGGCGGTCAAGACGCTGCATGAGGAAGGACCTTCCTCATCTGATCTCAATGGACAAAAAACTCAACCCTCAAGTCTATGAGTAAGTTAAGAACCACTATTTTACTACCAACCATTTTTTCATCTTTATTTTTGTATTACTTCATCTTTTTCTTCTTTTCTTCTTCTTTTCCTTTTCTTTTTATTTCTTTTATCTTACCAATTTCACTAGTGAATGTCTCATATTTTATATTTGCCTTTTTTATATTGTGCTATTTACATATATTTTATAAGTTCCAATTTTAGTGTTAAATTCTAGATACCGTTATGTCGTTTTTAAGCTGTGACGTTGAATTTTATCAATAAACCTTAACAATTCAATTCAATTCAAAAACCGTCTTACTCATTTGGTTGTATGACATACATGTATGCTACATTGACAATTGCTCTGTGTGTCAGTTTCTATCACTATCGTAGTCAAATACCCAACTCCATCCAACCCTAGGCTGAAAACAATACTTACATGTATAAACCCTGAAGCTAATATACCTCCTGGTTACAAGACCATTGGTCTTACACCGAGCCATCGTCCCTCCTCTAAACAATGACATGCTATAGTTTAGAAATTTGACCCTCACTAGTTATTTCCCTTTTCTGTGGTCAAATCTGTAGCAAACCAGAGAAGAAAAACGTTGAGGAGAAGAAAGATAATCTACCGGATCTGATGTCTAACGACATGTACCGTGAGATGCTTCGCAAGAAATGGGAAGAGGAGGAAGAAGAAGCAGCAAAGGGACCACTCGTCTCCACCCACTTTCAAAATGTCAAATATGATGGTGAGCAGGATATGCACTAGATTGTTTTAAAAACTTAAAGGGGAAGTCCACCCTAATATTAAGTTGGTTTTAATGAAAGTAGAAAAGTACCGGTAGAAGAAACAAATTAGTGAAAATTTGACCAATATCCGATTAGAAATAGGAAAGTTAAGAATGTTTAAAGTCGCATCAGTCAAACAAAAATTGGCAACACTGTGATGCAGTCAGTGTCCATGTGTATTGCATCAAAATTTGATGACGCTAGATTTGGTTGAATTACCAATTGATGTCTCAGAAGCGGTGAACCCTGTCGTCCCACCAGACAATACTCCAATACACAAGACCTGTCTGTCCTATGAGTGAAGTCCAAACTTGGTGAGTGACAACACCTGTTATTGGGTAAACACCCGAATGGTGTCAAATTCCCCATGAAAACCCACTACTATGCGCCCTTAAATCATGTCTGATATTTTTTGTTCATTGACAACCGTTTCTCTGTCTTTGATTTCAACCCTGTAGAGGTTCGTGACATGGGCGTTGGTTACTTTGATTTCTCCAAGGATAAGAACCAAAGGAACGAACAGATGGAGACATTACAACTACTTAGAGATGAGGTAGGTCTCATGCAAATATGAATGTTGCTCATCGCATTGAATTTCATTCCTTTCCATGCCACTGGGTGAATGTAAATTAGAAATTATCATTCAAGATTCAAATTTCGGAAGTTATATCTTTAAATTGATTTTTAAGATCTTTCATGGAACAACCTTCAAAATTCATGTACCCTTTTCTGTTTAAGGATGAAAAAATGCCTTATTCCACTATTGCTTTGAATTGGAATACTGATAACAATTTTTGTTTATTTCAATAATGTATGATACTCCCTCTATATTTTAATTTAATGGCAGGGAGTAAAGAAATATAACTGAGATTTAAATATAATTTTTCTTATAAACTGCCCAATTTATAGACACACATACCCTAATCAACTGTGATGTTTTGTACAATCAATATGAAATATTGTACTTATGAGCTTACTTTAATTTATTTCATGTGTAATAATTTGATTTTAGCACATTCTTGTATCAGACTCTACAGTTTTTTTGACTTTTCATACATTATTGTGTAAATTATTTATACCATTGATATCTCTCTGTTTGTATCTTTATTTGAAATCCAGCCTCAATCTTGTTTGCAATAAAGAAATAAAAAAATAATACTGAATTTCATGATTTCTTTTAGACGATGGGACAGAGGGAGAGAAGAGAGAAATTAAAGCTGAAGAGAAAAGCGGCCATGAAAGCCAGACTTGAGAAGATCAAGGAGAGGAAACGAGCGAAGGGAGAAGTGATCGAGGATGAGGAAGAAGAGGAGGAGGAGGAGGAGAAGAAGAAGGAGGATGACAGATTGACTGAAGCAGCAGAGGAAACCAAGCCAGCCAAGGAGAGCAAAGTCAGAGAGTGGGATGTTGGAAAAGGTAACCTGAACAATCAATCAATTTATTTATTTATTTATTTCTAATCTTTTGTCAGGGTAGCCCATTCACCAATAAGGAGTGGTCTTCCATGAGGCCCTGAATAAACATGAACATATTTACATCAAAAAGCATAACGTTTATATGGAACAGTGAAAATAAAATTCCATGGTACATTTAGAAAGATATGACGCAGCAATAATCAAACCATTCATAATCAAACCATTTGGGTGAATTCCAATAATTGCCAAAAGTATTAGAATCTTATACACCGTTGGAGTTCACACAATGTCTAATATTTCTGGCTATAGTGTATGAAGAAAATCCTGCCTGACAGATATACACATGTAGAGAGGACATGATTGTCCTGGGACCCGTTTCACAAAGCCCTTTTTTCAATGACAAATGACAGTGACAAATCTGCTGATAACCAATCAGAAGCAAGGATTTCAGTAGCTTATAACAAAAACTGTCATTTGTCACTGATGACAAGTTTTGTGAAGCAGGCCCTTAAAGGTATTACAAAGTTTTGGGAAATTTTGAAAAATGGGTGGATAGTGATTCTTAAAATTTTGACATATTTGGATGCCCCTGTGGATGTATCAAAAGCACTAGAAATGTTAGACCCTAAAACACTTCTGCTTTCGAGAAAAATTGAATATAAAGATTTATCGGTGCTCCCGATAAATGTTGATGAATTTTAAAAAGCTCCTACGGCCGTAAAATGGTAGCTGCGACCATGGAAATCTCAGAATATGTAGTCGTGGTATAGAATTTCTGAACGGGAATAGCTGATCGGTCGATTTTAGTCAATAAACATTGTTTTATAGCTTAATTAATACCTTGACCTTGAGAGGGAGCTATTCAACATAGCGTGTTTATTATTTACAATTTCATAACTTTAGAGTCGATTTCGACCGCGACAACGATCACTGAATAATATAGGATCGCATATGCTTTGAATATGTTCATTTGAACCAAGTTCATGACCCCATACCAAAACTTTGTATTACCTTTAAGTGTATTTTCTTGTATAAACGGTGTAGTGGTTGTGATCACCTAATAGACAGGTTTACCGACATATTCAAATTGTATACATACTGTTTAAAGAAAGGTTGTTCTTGACAACCCATAAGCTTGCCCAAGTTTTCCTATCATTGCAACAAATAATGTATGTAGACTGGATTCCAAGTATTGTAAATGGAGTACCTTGTTGCTAGGTCCTCAGGAAAGAAACACCCAGTAAACTGGTCTATTGAGGCAGGTTTTGGGGATTTGTTGTTGCTTTAAGGCCCGGTCACACAGCCTTCCGCGTCTGTATCGCGGGTAAAATTTCGCGATTTTTTTTTTTTGCCCGCGGTTGCCCGTGGTGGAAAATGTGCAAAATTGGCTTACCCGCGGTTTATGCGTGGTATGCCCGCGGAACAGACGCCGGCGACTGTTCCGCGTCCTTATCGCAGGTGAAGCGCGGCAGTACCGCGGCCTACCACGGGTTTAAGTGGAGAAAGGCGTTTGTCCGTGCTTACACGCGGTACACACGCTAATGTACGTGATAACAACGCGGTACAGACGCGGAACAAACGTGCTATGACCGTGCTCCACCCGCGATTACCCGCTAAAATTTCGCGTCCTACCACGTGTGACCACGTCTTAACCGCGGCCGTAGCACGTCGTAGCACGTTCGTTCCGCGTCTGTACCGCGTCTTTACCGCGTGTGTACCACGTGTACCGCCCACGATTACCTGCGGTCAAATTTTTGGGCAGCCCAAAACTTTTTCGCGCAGCCAACCGCGTGTGAATTTCTTACCGCTTGTAACGACAAGTAAAGTACGGCTGTATCGCGTCTTTATCGCGACCTCAAAGCGTCCAACAGCGTCTGCTTCACGGGTAGAAATTTTTGGCCGTAATTCGGCCGCGATACGCCCGTGGAGGGCTGTGTGACCGGGCCTTTAATACAGGAATTGAGCTGAATTATAGAAAAAGAAAGAAGGTTTTTTTGTACGTTTCATATGATAGGAAGATATTGTACTTGATAGCAAGTTCCTTTGTTGGGATGGAGAAAAAAAAGGCGAGTGGCAAAACAATAGCTTAGCATCATGTAACTTATGTTTTCAAATTGAAAATGATCTGCTCTGTAATAAATGATACATATTTGAAAGATCCTCAGCAAACAAAGCTGCATTTTCTTTATATTTGGCTTAGTGATTTACAGGATACACATTTCAGGCTTCATTTAGCTTACTATGTGAAACATGTACCGGTATATAAACTTGTTTTACCAAGAAAGTATTTTTTTGTCACTTTATAGAACCAGTGTCTGCCTGGGAACAGAAGCTAACCAACATCAGAGAGGAGAGACCGTCAGAGTTTGCTCCTCCGTCCATCTACAACGACTCTGGCCGTAAAAGAGGCCAAAATCAAGCACCTAGATACCCTCCACCAAAGGACTTCAACTTGCCCTTCACAACTCATACCAAAGAAAAGACTGTTAACAAGCCTAGCAGTGCAACATCGTCTGAACTTGCCCCGCCAGAGTTTGCCCCGTCCGAGTTTGCCCCGCCCGAGTTTGCCCCGCCCGATAGCTACAAGGATCCATCTCTTGAAACACAGCATAGAAGCAAAATTAATTTGCCACCACCGAGGGACTATTCATCCATGTATGGAAGAGCCAAGGAAAAGACTGGGCAGAAGTCTAGCACTGCCACGATGTCACAGTGGAACAAACCGAGCGGGTGGTCAGATTCGAATCCACCATTAGTGGCTGGAGGGGGGTTGGGTTTTGCCAGCAGTGGAGGGACTGCAGGAAGGACTGGAACAGGGGGTGTATCCGCAGCTACAGTGCAGGCGGCTGCTAGTGATGATAATAAAGGGGTGGAGGACAGTGAGAGCGCCATAGCCTCGGCTTTGTCATTTTTCAGGAAAAATGCAGGGAAGTAAAAGAAGTTTTTTTCTTGAACAATATGGAGTGGATTCAATAATAAAGGCAATGTAATTGGTCAAATGATGCCACATGATCATGCTTCATCTTTCGTGCCCTGCAGAAAAAATACTTCAAAGAGTGACAACACATGGCCATGATGCAAATAGATGCACATCTGGCACCATCAAATAGACTGGTTTACTAACATATCGTCGCCTGGGTGGCAGAAGGGCGTTAGCTCGGATATCAGGTCAAAAAATGAATCGCTAAGCAGAAGGGCGTTAGCACTAAATCGCCTCAAACTTTTTTTAAACTGACTTATTTCCGAAAGAAATTTGTGGCCGTGTTCTACTATAACATTTCTATTAGTCTTTTAAATTTTGAACCAATATTCGGGACGGAAAGCAGTTTCAATATATAAAAAATCTTTAAATGCAAATAACTCAAAAAGAAGTTTTTCAGTTGCTTGCGCGCTGACGCCCTTCTACCAGCCGGGCGACGATATTCAAATTAATGGATGTTTCTATCCTGTGGACCTCTAGTGAGGAGGTATTCCATTAACCTGTTATTAATGAATGAACTACAATACTTGGAATCCAGTCTGCATTCATTACTTGTTGCTATGTCGGGCAAGTCTCTTCAAGCCGTTGGATTGTCAAGTACAACCTTTCTTTAAACAATATTCATAAAATTTGAAAATGTTAATAAACTGCTCTATTGGTAGCAATGATACATACACACATTATACAGTGCGTCCCAGAAAAAACGAAACCGAGAATTATTGATGTTTTATCATAGCTTAACCACAATTATAATTAATAATTCAGACATATTTGGAAAGCTTAGATCCTCCTCTTTCATTTGATGCAACTCATATGATGCATATGTCACGCATGAGTGATTAAAATCAATTTGAAGAGAGGAAACCAAAAAGTCATTTGGCGGACGATATCTGAATTTCAAAGAGAAAATCAAATTTCCAGAAAGTTGAGTTTCTGCTCTTTCATATGACACCTCAATCAGGAAAAATGAGCAAGAAATTACAAAGTTCTTTTAAGTTTAAGTAGTGCTTGCATTTCAATAATTTTAGCAAACGAATTAGTTTTCACTGGCTGCCTGCCATAGAAACAAGCAGAATTTACAAAAGACTTGTTTCGTTGACAATCAGCCATTCATCAAGTCTTTCGCCTACAGCTGATTGTCAATGAAACAGAGTTAAGTCTTTTGTCAACTCTGTTTGTTGCTACGGCAGCAGCCAGTAAATTTATGGAAATGTAAGCACTACTTTAAACAAACAGAACTTTGTCATTCCTTACTCATTTGTCCTGATTGAGGTGTCATATTAAAGGGCAGAAACTCAACTTTGTAGAAGTGTGATTTTCTCCTTGAAATTCGGATACTGTCTGCCAAATGACTTTTTGTTTTCCTCTCTTCAAATTCATTTTCATCACTCAGGCGTGAATTATGCATTATATGAGATGCATCAAATTGTAGGAGGAGGATCTAAGCTTTCCAAATATGTGTCATTTATTCATTATAATTGTGGTTAAGTTATGATAAAACATCGATAATTCTCGGTTTCGTTTTTTCTTGGACGCACTGTATAATTCTTATTAAATTTTTGTATTTCTTTCCTGTACAAAATGAAACAGAGAGTTACGACAAGATCATTTTCATTTAGATTTATTTGATGTACCTACAAATTGACTATCAGATGGGAGTCTTAGGGGAAAATCAAATTGGGGATACGCTCTACGGAGGCAAAGTCTAGCTTTGCAATATGGAAAGAAAGTGACAGACAAATATTTTAACTCTGCCAATCAGACATCTGTCTACCTACTTTGAGCTTATTCTTTATTCAATT